>PVLA01004679.1:0-25827 GCA_004027455.1 Hydrochoerus hydrochaeris | reverse complement strand
ATGCTCTAAGGGATATAACTGCATGTATGTTTGAGTGTGTAAAATAGATGACCATATTGCTGAATCTTTGTTGGATCTTTGAGCAGAACTGTTTGTAGTCTGACTGTTTGAATATTTACTATGTACCCTTTAGCTTTGTAACTTGAACAACTACATCCAGGATGACAGTACGTAATTTATAAATTACTGATTTCTTAGTGGGGCTTTTTCTCATTCTCCATTTTCTTTCTTTTAGAATTCTGTATTGTTGCTACCCTTTTTTCTGTGCTTTTTTTTTTCTTCTCTTTAAATAAAATTTTAAAAATGTATAATTGCTATTGTAAAAAAAGAGGAAATAGGCAGTGCTATAAAAGATATAGCTGCATGTATGTTTAGATGTGTGGGATTGATGACAATATTTCTAGGTTCTTGTTGGATTGTTGAACAGATCTGTTTCCACTCATTGCTTTAGTGTCCACTTCGTGTGCTTTAATCCTGTAATTTGAATAACTGTTTCTAAAAGAACAATGTGTAAATGTATAAACTAGTGATTTCTTACTATTTATCTTCTTTTCTTGAAATTTTGTAATATTTTTACCTTTTTCCTGTTTTTTTCTCTTTAAATAAAAAAATGAAAAAAAAATTATAAAGATAAACCATTATATGTTTAATCAACATTAAACCCTCAACCCTATGGATATCAAGCAAGTACAGTAAACTATAAACGTACATAAACCATTACAATTCTTCACTTTAACCCCTTAAAAATACACCTATTCATTACCAAAATCCCACGATTCTGCCTTATATAATACACCCATTCCATCGTTAGACATGCCCCATCAGATCAAATAAGTCCCTGTCAATATGACTATCCCTCTCCCATGATCAACCTCTTACTCTACCATCCCCCGTGAAATCAGCAACCCCCCTAGACAGCAATCCCTCTGCTCGCTCCGGGCCCATAACATGTGGGGGTTTCTACTAATGATCTTTAAGAGACATCTAGTTCTTCAGGGCCATAACACTAAGATTGCCCACTCGTTACCCTTAAATAAGACGATGAACTAATGTCTTATCAGCCCATGACCAACGTAACTGTGTTTTCATGCACTTGGTATATTTTTATTTTCAGGGATGCTGTGACTCACCATCACCATCAAGGCATAGTCTCAGTCAATTCAATTGTAGCTGGGTTTCTGAAGAAGTAACCTTACTCCATGCAAAAAGTTCAGTGGAAATTCTTTTAGTGCGTGGAGGACATAACCTTATGTACACGTGCATATATGTGCCTATACATGCATATGTGTGATTTTCAGCAACAAGTATCTATTAACAAACCCTTTTTACCCCCCATTAAAATACTTTCTACTATATAAGCCTAAACGCCTACACAATGTGCACCTCATTTTTGCCAAACCCCAAAAACAAGAATTATGTCTGCACTCAAAATAGCACATCAATGCACCTCCCAACTTGTCACATCAGTATAATGCAAAACATCGCATTCATAGGGTACACACCCACTCTATGAATTTTCTAATGCACATACATATAAAGTTAATGTAGCTTATAAATAAAGCAAAGCACTGAAAATGCCTACATGAGTTTTATAGCTCCATAAACAATAGGCTTGTTCCTGCCTTTTTTATTAGTTGTTAGTAGAATTACATATGCAAGAGTTGTCACACCAGTGAGAACGCCCTCTATTCTATCCAATCTTTTTTTTTAATCAGTACCAGGGATCAAACTCACGACCCTGCTGAGAATGCCCTCTAAACCAAAAGATCAAAAGGAGCAGGTATCAAGCACACTATAAAGTACTTCACAACACCTTGCTTTGCCACACCCTCATGGGAGACATCAGTAATAAAAATTAGGCAATAAAGGAAAGTTTGACTAAGTCATGCAACTAACAAGGGTTGGTAAATTTCATGCCAGCCACTGTGATCATATGATTAACCCAAATCAATAAATTTCTGGAGCAAAAAGTGTTTTAGAAAAAAATAAGATTAAATTTTATATAAATTGTAAAAATCTCCAGATAAAACATGAATCAAAAATGAAAGTAGGAGGAGCTAAAGATGGTCAATCAGTGAGCAACAAAATACAGAGCCTCCCAGAGAGAAACAACTCATGTGCCAGAATAAAACATCCTGGAGAGAACCAGACAGAGGGAGATGGATCCTCTTGACACAGGAAGAAATTAAAATGGAAAAAGCTCGTCAACCATGCAGTCTTGGAGCTACAATTAAAACAGCTAAAATTAGTGGACACAGTGATTTTGCTGGACCTGCCAAGCCACCAGAACTCATGCTGGCTGTGACCCACCGCAACCCGCAGAGCCACGTGAACTCGTTCCCACTGTGACTCACAGGAGCCACAGCCATGCTTAAGTAGGGGGTTGGTGAGCCCAATGGAGAACAGAGCTGGCAAAGGGACTTTCATTAATCCATAGTCAGTGCTGGGAATAAGACCCCTCTACTGGATGTACAGGACCAAATGGGCAACATTTTGGTATCAGGCAGGAGGAGCCTGAACTAGAAACAACAGTGACTTCAGTAGGTTGCTCCCTCCCCAGAGCAGATTCATGGGATTTGCTTGGCCTGGGTCACAACCCTGGCCAGGACCCAATAAGTCATCCCAAACTGATTCCCTACACCTAGCACACACTAACCTAGTGAAGGCCCCTGAAGTTTGACTGGCCTGTTGGGGAGGGGCTAGCATACACAGCCCCTGCTTACACCTCAGTGACAAGAGCAAACAGGAGAGGGCAGAAATCCCTCACCAGCAAGCTTCAGAAAAACCATAACCAACAAGGAAAGGGGCTGAGACCTCCACTATACACCCATATGGAAGAAACCAAAAACATGACAAGAGAAAGAAACAAGAAAAAGCCCCCAGCCCAAAACCCTGAGAACACTGATCCAGGAGAACGAAATACAAAAGAGACTGATGGCAGCAAACATGCAACATCAGAGACAGCTTCAATGAACATTAAGAGATATCTTCAGGACCTTGTAGATGAGCTCAAAACTGAAATATTAAATCAGGTAAAGCAATAGATTAATAAAAGAAATGCTAAGCACATCTCAAGAAGACACAGATGGAAGAAGGGAGGAACATAAAAAAAGGAGAGAAACCTTTGATAAAGAATATATAGAAAATCTAGAATACATGAAGCAGATTCAAAGAGACTATGAGGAAATTAAAATCTCCATTGAAAGCTAGCAAAACCGCTTGAAAGAAACTAAGGATAGACTATCAAAACTTGAAGACAAGTTTGCAATGTGTGATCGTGAAAGGAAAGATCTCTTAAAAATAACAAGGAAACAGGCAGTAACAATACAAAGGCTAGAAGATGACAAGAGAATCTATACTTTAAGAATAAGAAATGTGAGTGAAGAAGAAGGAACAAAAACAGGTGAATTACAAAGGCTATTCACAGAAATAATTAAGGAAGACTTCCCAAGCTTGGGAAAAGAAAATGACATTCGGTTATGTGAGGCATACAGCATTCCAGGCACCTACAACCAAAAACAGAGCTACAGCCAGACATATAATAATCAAGATACGAGAAACTCAATATAAAAGCACAATATTAAAAGCCATCAGAGAAAAGAAACAAATTACCTATAAGGAAAGCCCATCAAGATCATGGCAGACTTCTCAACACAGACTATCAGATCAATAACAGCTTGGAGCAAAGTATTCCAAGCCCTGAAAGAAAATAACCTCCAGTCCAGGAGGAACAAGATGCTTCCATGACAAAGAGGAACTGGGGGAATTTGTGACCACCAATCCAACCCTACAGAGAATACTGAAGGACATTCTGGACAGAGAGAAAAAAAACACTAGATTTTTAGGAACAGTAGCAGAAAGGCCCCAATAAATGGGGCAGCAAGTAGAAATAAGGAGAAAAGTAGACAAACAATGGCAGAAAAATAGCATAGCAGAAATGAGGCAGAGAAGGTTGGCTATAATCTCTAACATAGATGGACCTGATATGCTAAAAAAAGAAAAAAAAAGAAAGACAGAGTAGATCAGGAGGTAGGGTCCATTGAGATGCTCTGCATAGGAACTATAATCAATCTGAGAGAGGGTTTATGGACCAAAAATCAAATATGAGCAAATAACGCTCTATGTGACAGGGAGCCAGAAAGAAATAGGAGCCACTCAACCACCACCTGCAGACAGGTTGGAAAGACAGGATACTTAAGTGCAGTAGAGAACTGCCCAGCTATAACGAAGGAAAACCTTGAGGCTTTTGTGGGTAAAGGAATACAACTTGAGATCAAGTCTAGGAGTGAGAAGGTTCAGAACCACTTAGGTAAATAGCAGGTTGCCCCCCCCCAGCCTAAAAACTGAAGGAGTTGGTGGGACCCAAAATGAGCAGCACCCTGTGGGAGTGAAAGGGGAGGAATAGTCTAAAAAAAAGAAGGCAGAGGATATTGTTAATAGTGTACCAGGATTTAAAGCCCACATTACTCACACCATTCTGTTTAGAAGGATTATGTTCTGTTCCAATTTGTCTACTTGTACTAGATTTGAAGGCACAGACAGGTATCACAAAAATAGCAGGATAGAGTATGATAATCATCCTTAATTTCCTATTAACTTAATCTGAAGCTCTGTATAACTTACACTATTTTACCATGACTGATCTTAATCCAATCTGGTTTGTTAGATTGCTGTTTTGTATTGACAGGTTTTATTCAAAGCTTTTATGATTGATAATATCAAGTCTGAGAGTATAGGCAACTACACTGAAGATGACAAGATTCAGTAGGATACCCAGTCTGGTTTGATTATTACCTGCCTTTGAAGTTTTATACTGTCTACTTTGTTTTATTTTTACTAATATTGTTATGTACTGCTATAATCAATTATACTGTTATATTCACTTATGCCTGATGATATAGACAATTCTATTGAAGATAATAAGAGACAACACAATAACCATTGTAGATCATCTTGTATGTAGTTTTATATGATTTTTTGGTTTCATTTTTTATAGGAATTTGTTTTGTTTTGTCTTGCTATGTTTTGTTTTTCCCTCTAATACAGAAAGGATAGAAATACATGTAGAGACTCATGCATGCGTAGCTGTTTACAGTCTCACTGTTTGAATGTCTACTTTGTATGCTTTAATTTTGTAACTATTTCTAAGAGGACAATATGTAATTTATCAACTAGTGATTTCTTACTGTTTATCTTTTTTTTGAAATTCTGTATTATTTCTATTCTTTTCATGTTTTTTTTTCTCTTTAAATTAAAAAAAAAAAAAAACGAAAGTAATCTTAATGTATCTGAATACATGACCCAAACTGGGATTAGATATCCCACTATGCTTAGCCATAAACATAAAAATTCACACAACAAGAATTTTTGTCCAAGAACTACTAGCAGCAGCTTAAAACTCAAAGGACTTGGCAGTGCTTTATACCTACCTATAGGAGCCTGTTCTATTATCGATAAACCCCGATCTACCACACCACTTCTTGCTAATATGGTTTATATACCGCCATCTTCAGCAAATCCAATCATGGAAACAAAGTAAGCAAAAGTGTGCTACACAAAAACATTAGGTCAAGGTGTAGCCAATGAATTAGGAAGAAACGGGGTACATTTTCTTATTAAAAGAACAATCAATGCAAATCTTTATGAAAACTAAAGATTTAAGGAGGATTTAGTAGTAAATTAAGAATAGAGAGCTTAATTGAACCAGGCCATGAAGCATATATACCACCCATCATCCTCCTCAAATATTCAAAATTTCAAAACCCACAAATTAACACAATATGAGAGGAGACAAGTCGTAACAAGGTAAGAATACTGGAAAGTGTGCTTGGAAACAAAGTGTAGCTTAAAATAAAGCATCCAGCCTACACCGGGAAGATTTCAATCATCAAAGACCACTTTGAGCCTATTCTAGTCCAAAACCCACCAAACATAATTTCTCTAAAGCCATAAAATAAAACATTCACCTGAAAGAGTATCAGAGATAGAAATTTGGGGATCTAGGAATGAGATGCAATTTGTAATGAACATATTGGGAGCCACAAGACTAATGGATAATAATAATCTATTTTTAATTGAGTGATTGGCATGTAAAAGTTCACTTTATTAACATCTTTAAAATTGGAAACATATACATTATTGGATACATATCATACAGTTTACAAATTAAAAATTTTAAGGCAAGTGCAAAATGATGCTCAAAAGCCTAATAAAAAAGTTAAAAAAAAATGTGTCAAGGAAGAAAGAACCTCTTTAAGAAACACTAACAATATTAGTGCCTTTCAACTTAAAGAGAAATGTCAAAAAATAAGTAAAAGGTGATACTGGCTTGTGCCATACAGTGGTGAATTTGTAAAACCTTCCATAAGACATAATGCAGAGTTAAAGCCACACAAGACTTCATGAAGACATACTTACTCTCTCAAAAATGCACAAACTGTGGCAAGTAGGCCATTCTCGCCTAGAACACAGAACAAGGGAATAGAAATTATAACACAATAGACTTTTTTTATCTCCCTCCTTTCCTTTATTCTTTTCCTTTTTCCTTCCATCTCTTCTTTCCTCCTTTTCTTTGTTTTCCTTCTTTCTCCTTCCTTCCATCCTTTCTCTCCTTCTGTATTAGTTTCCTATTATTGTACAATAAATTACAAAAACTTACCAATGTAAAACAAAACAGTTTATTTTTCCACAATTTGCGTGGGTCAGGATTCCGGGAACAGGATAGCCAGGCCATCTGCTCAGGATTAAATGCACTGCTTGGACTATTGCTCTGATTTCCATGTGCTTACGTTGTCTTGCTGCTCTTTGCAGAATCTAGCTCCTTGAAGCTATAAGACTGAACTCCTCAGCATTTTAGTTTTGTCTTTGTGGTACTAGGGATTCAACCCAGGTCTCGAGCTATCTCCACATCTCTTATTTGTTTATTTTTTCTTCTTTGCTTTTTGTGAAACAGAATCTTCGCAAGTTGCTAAGTTATCCAGACTGGGCTCAACTTGTGATCCCCCTGTCTCAGCCTCCCCAAGTGCTAGTTTTACAGGCATCCACACACTGCCTTGCTGTGTTCTTCCTGGATGTTGTCGAAAGATTGTTCTCAGCTCCTAGAAGTTACCCTAGTTCCTTCCTACAATGTTTAGACTCCAAAGCCAGCAGGAGAATCTCTTTCACACTTCAAATCTCTTTTGCTTTATGTGAGACCTTAAATTAATCGAGGTCCTTCTTGAATAATTTTCCCTTTGATTAACACAAATTCAACTGAATAGGGACCTTAATTACAGCCAGAAACCACAAATTATTTAAAATGCCTGATGCACATAGTGACAGGTGGCATTGAGTGGGAGAAAGCTAGAGAAATAAAGGTCATCACATAGGACTCGATGAGCCACATATGGAATGTGGCCTTTATCCTAGTAACAGTTAGAAGCCACTTAAGGGTTAAAGGGTTTTAAGAACAAAACTGTTAGACTCAAATGCCTGGATTTGCAGATTCATAGGTGACTGTAGGAGCAGTAAGAAAGGGAAAAAAAAGTGTGTGATTCACTCAAACATCTATTTGTGGGCTGAAAGAAAAGCATGTGATAAAATAATAGAAAGCTGGATACTGTGGTGCATGCCTACAATCCAGGCTACTTGAGAAGCTGAGGCAGAAAGATTGCCAAGCACAAGGGCAGCCTGGGCAACTTACTGAGACTGTCTCAAATTTTTCTAAAAAGCTGGGTCAGGGGAGCTGGGATGTACTCAGTGAGGCCCTGAATTTGATCCCAAGGACTGCAAAAAAGAACAAAACTCCACAAGTTACACACAAAATACTACCACACACTTTCAGATTTCCTTAGATTTGAAAAACTATTATTGAGTACCTTTTTTTATACCCAGAAACAAAGCCTATAATCAGAAAACAAGTGACCTTTTCCTCATCCTGGGGTCTGCCACGTGTACACAGCCATGATTTTTTGATAAAATATTTAAGACAGAGCACAAATCAAAATGTGAAAGAGAATAAAATTTAGGGGAGAAAGTTAGCACAGCAAAATCCATGCCATGTCTTCTTCCATTGTTTCCAGTTAAGGTAAAACATTATTCTTAAATTCCCTTGAAATCAAAGTGATGCAGGAAACATGGTCATAAACAAAGCCATTATGCCCACAAGATAAATTGCCCAGGAGAACAAACATTCCTGACAGTGAGATTGAACTAAACTTTCCCCACAGATCCTCTATGTTATTATAAGCAATACAGTATGAGCTGAAAGAGGTCAAAACAAAGGAGTGATCAGGGCACATTTGGATTTGCCAAAAAAAAAAAAAGTCTCTTGAAGGGAAAACAAATCACCCTGCAGAGAATTGGGGCAAATCTTAGAAATAAATGTATCTCTATATATGGTGTTTGATTACTGTTCATTCAATTTGTCAAGGGCTTAGGGGTTATGCTGTGATTGGAATATTCCACATGGATAATAAATTACTAACTTCATCCCTTGACTGACTTGCAAATCTTGGACCTTTTCAGGGATTAACGATTTGCTAAATTCATTTATCAAAATTAAAACTAGGTTTTCAGAACAGTGCCCTACAAATCCCAAGAAACTATGAAAGATTAACTTTTCACAGATCATTCCAGACTGAACACCAGTGGGTGACATCAACGCAAGTGATTAATTGTGGATATCTAAGGTCTGGGGGAGATGCTGACAGATATTTCCCACATACGATGGCATAAGTCAGCTACTAATCAACCTAACAAAACACACACACTGATCCTCTCCATACTAATGAAATATGTCCAATTTAATGTTTAGAACATCTATAAGAATTCTCTTTTGTACTAGTACCAGAAGTTTTTACAAGCATATCAGATGTCCTATTTTTAAACAAATTTCACTATCTCAGCTTTTTTAATCATTCAGGGAGTAATAGTAGCATAGCCACAGAATGAAAATTGCAATCCAGAGCAAATCAACTATAGTGCCTTTGTGATGCAATTCTAAAAAAAAAAAAAGAATTTTAGCTAACATTTGTATCTCAGGGAACCCTGTGCCGTTTGAGCTATACACGGTGTAGTTGCTTATCATAGAGAAGCATAGTGCTCTTCTGTTTCCTTCTCCCTTGTCTATTTACAGCCTGTGGTGCTATCTTGGGGCCTTAGAGGCATTTCATCCAAATATCCATGTTCACACAAAATGTTCCAGCACCTTCCCCGTACAATCCTTGACATTTTCTCTTCCCTCCCTGAGAGACACATGCTGTGAACCTGCTCCTTCTTGCCTCTGAAATGGCAGCTGGGCTAGTTAACGGTCCCTTCAGATCCTCTACCCCCATTATCCCTCCAGAACAAACTCTACCTCAGTTCGTAACAGGGCTGATAGTGCCCTAAATAAAGTACCGCTGAGACTTTACCTCCCACCAACGGGTACAGGTTAGACCCAGATGGAGGTGTAAAACAGCATGTGCCCTATCAAAATATTCCCAGATTCCCTTAATTAGACTTTATGCAATTGTTCCCTTCAAAGTCTCCAAACCAGTGGTGAACAAGATTTTTCCCCCCTTGGGGGCCATAGTTTACAGTATAACCACTTAACCGATGATCATAAGAATGTGGGTCATACTAATGCCGTTGCTTGTCTCAGCATCTGGTTAAGCTAGCATTACTGAGCATTTATGGTTACCACACTCTGTGTGAGGCAATCTATATGCATTATTACCAGCAATCTTTACAAGTTGGTAAGGTATGTTTAATTTCCAAATAGTCACTTAAACCTAAGGAGACTAGAGCTCTAGGAACATAACTTGGCCAAAGCTAATGAGTAGCAAAACCAGAAGCCAGTCTCTGATCTGTCTGGTGCCCTGAACCTGGGTTGTACTTGCTAATCTCTGTCTTCTTTACCATCAGGGAAGCCACTGCGTATACACAGATACAAAAATGATGACAAAGAAAGGCCACTTGGATTTGGAAATTAGATGATCATTAAAATCCTTAACACGAACACATTAGAGCAGTGAGAGAGAACCTGAATGCAAGTTGTTGAAGTTTATAGAAGAGATGAGAAGGGGGCTTCCACCAGCTGACTGCCCACTGTGCACTAATTAGAGAAAAGTACCCCTTCTTGGCAAAGGTACCAGAAAAGACTGGCAGAGAGAGTGCCCTGTGCTGGCGCTAGGACCTCTGCACAGGGGATGACCTGCCCCACATCCTGTGGTGGCCCTTGCTAGGAAGTAGCTGAAGAACTATTTGGGATAGAGAGACCAAAATGCAGAGCAGTGAAGAAATTCACTGAGGATAAAGGAGAGGAAATAGTCCGTAAGATACAGCACAGGAGACAGGAAAACACCTGAGAGTTTAATAAGGAGCATGGAAAACAAAACAGGGGGAAATAAAATTTATTAAAAACAGAAAAAAAGAGGCAGAGGATATAGTGCTTGAGTGCTTGGTGGTAGAGTGCTTGGCTGGTATGCACAGGCCTGGTTTTGATCTCCATGACTAAGAAGGAAAAAAAAAAAAAGGAGAGAAGAGGAGAAGGAGGGGGACAGGGGAGAAGAAGAAGCAAGAGTGGGGAAAGGGAGATGAGGATCAGATCCCTACTGAACAGTTGAGAGTAGATACTGTTGCTACAAATTGTAAAGGGACGTAACATCTTTCTTGCAATATTTAGAAGCCCAGCAACAAGAAAAAAGAAAGCAAGTGATTAGCTTCATCTTAATTTTTCAGGAAATTGCAAAATGCTTCACCACCATTTTAAGGGTTGTCGATCAAAAAAATAGATAGATAGATAGATAGATAGATAGATAGAAAGAAAGATAGACAGGCTATGGGAAATTATAGAAAAATAACTTAGTTTCCTCAAAAATAAATTGCAGGTTGAAAAGAAAGAAAACAGGAGAAAGTAGTAAATTGTAGAATGAAAAAAGTAAGAGAAAGATCAACCAATCACAATTCATGAACTTTACTTGGAATCACAAGTTTTGGATAAGGGCCAGGGATTTAGCTCAGTGGCATAAGCACCGGCCTGGCAAGCACGAGGTCATGAGTTCGATCTGTGGTACCGGAAAAAAAAAAAAAAAAGGGAGAAAAAGAAATGACAATTTTTGGATAATACATGGACTCCAAAGAGCAAATTACTTTTTAAATTTTAATTGGCATTAAAAGGCCACCAGCAATTTAAATGGTAACTGAATTTTGTAATATTAAGGATTATTAATGGTTTCAGGAGTAATACCAGCATTGTGTTTATGTTTAAGAGTCCTCACAAATGAGAGATATATGCAGACATTTTTACAAATGAATTTGTTACAGAACTGGAATTTGCTTTCAAATAATATGGGAAATAGGGAAGTGGGTGGAATAGAGGTAAAACTTACAGCCACAAACTGATAACTTTGAGGCTGAATGAGAGGTACTGAGATATTAAGTGAAGTACAATGAGCATTTTATATAACTTTTCATTTTTCTCTAATAAATCTTGGTTGATTTAGTGAAAAAGATGAATTCTACTCTGTGACTGATGGGAAAGGTTCCATCCTCTCTAGTGAGCAATTAAGGAGACAGGCTGAGAAACAAAGAAATGGAAAACATTCCGAAAGGAGAATACATACATCAGAAAAAGTCAGAAACATTAAAAGGACTAAAAATACAGAGGCAGAAAGGGATAAATACAAACAGAACAAGGAGGAAGCAACCAGAGAGAAAGCAGCACAGATTCACAGACTTGTGAAATTACATTACCACCTTGTGGTCTTTTTGGATATTGCCCCTCGATACTCAAACCACAGTGGTTTTTCACACCTGTAGGCATTTGTATGTAGGGCTATGGGGCCTACACACGCACCAGTTGTAAATGATTTAAAGTCTCTACCTGAGCTTCAGTCAGGTTGCTTGTTTGTGATATAAACCACCTAGACTCTTCCAAGTATTTTCAGACTCTACCTCCACACACTGCTAGAGATCTCCATATTCACCAATTTTCCTACTTTCCATATTCAGGGTTAGCTTTTAATTTGGTAGTTTAGGATTTGACGAACAAGCTCTTTTCACCTTGTATAAACCTTTAATGACTTTTTGGTTCTATTGGAATGTTCACGGTACATAATAATCGCATTCACCTGGGGCAATTGGTAGCTATGCATATTGCATCTTAATTGTTTTACTTCCCCTCCCTGCCCTCCTGCCCCCCAAAACCCTAGATCCCCTTTCTTTGGTTTTATCACATCTTCTTTCACCATTTTATTTCAACCATGTCTAATCTTAATTTTTAACTCTTCTTACCTCCTCGAACGTTCTCTTTACCTTTCTTTACCTTTCTCTTACTTTCAATTCCACAGGTTATTTTTTGTTGGAGTACGGGACAAGGAAGTCACACAGCATGGCACCACATGGCAGGAAAGGACTAGGGAGTGTGGGTCTGATAGGTAAAATGGCCTGCTATGCAGCCAGATGAGCCAAATCAGAATATTCCACCTACTGTAGTCCAAATGCTATAACTATTACCACACGCATGCATACACATGCCCGTGTGCACACACACACACACACACACATTACCTTTTAAATTTCCCATGTCCATTTGCACCAAATCTTGCTGTCCTGGTCCCTGGTGGGAGGTGAGGCACTGGGCTCCTAGCCACTCTCCCTGCTTCCGATCAGTAACCCTCCAGCTGACCTTCCACATGGC
The DNA here is from genome assembly GCA_004027455.1 of Hydrochoerus hydrochaeris. NCBI lineage: Eukaryota > Metazoa > Chordata > Mammalia > Rodentia > Hydrochaeridae > Hydrochoerus > Hydrochoerus hydrochaeris. Next base: position 13,166 of record PVLA01004679.1, on the reverse strand, counting down.
ATGCAATTAGTTCCCTAAAATGCACATTCAATCATGTGACTCCTCTCAATAAATACTTCCTGGCATGACTTAACCAACACCCACAAAAAAAGAATCTTAACTACTGACAGCCAACCTCCCATAACACAATTTTCACAGCTTCTCAGTGTCATTTGTTGCTTTCCCCAAACTTGTACGTCCTTCTGCAGCCTTAGCAAATCCTCACTGTTCCTAACAAGGCCACTGTGTGCTCCAACCTCCTTCTCTTAGTCCAGGTTGAGAGCTCTGTCTGAAAGCCACTTTTCTGCCAGTGAATTCCTAATCTTAGTTTGTCTTGCTTCACACTTAAGCTTGTGGCTAGCTTCACTTTTCCTGTGAGTGTTTCCCTAGCACTTTCACACTACTGCACTCCACCCCCTGTATTGTGATGATTTATTTGCCTTCTCTCTTCAATGTCCTGCCTCCAGCCCCTTAAACATAAGATGGATTGGAACTGTGAAGTGTGATCTGCCTTCTATGTTACCACTGTGTGTGGCAACAGAGTGGGCAGTCAAAGTCTTAATGAAGAAAAGGAAATACCATCTGGGACAAGAATTTTTAATAATAATTAACCAACATTAGCAAGAATCCTCTCTTCATATAACAGTGAAAAGTTATTTGAACTTTCTTAGAATATATAAAAATATGCAAAAATTATGCATTCCAGTAGAATCAGAATTTTACTTGAAGGAATTAAAACTGACTCGAAAAGAGAAGGCACAAGGATTTTCGGATAAAAAAAAAGTTTGTCAGGCACGGACAGCTTCCTGCATTCAGATTCATGCGCCAGGTGATTTCCAGCGCACAGGGAAGCTTTGGAACATTGCTCTGAGCCGGTAAGGCCATGCCCAGCCTCCCAAATCACCGGAGGCCACATTGAAGGTCCCTGCAGGCCTAACTGGGCCACGCCCAGTGACCCCTGGATGGCAGACAGCTGCCTGCATTCTGCCTCATGAGCTGAAAGAGCATGAGGTGCTTTCCAGTGCACAGGGAAGCCTTGGAACATGGCTTGGAGTCCATAAATATAAGAAAATGGCAAAATAAAAGAGTAAATGCAATCTCAAGCATCCATCCCATCCCAAGCAAGCCTAGGAGACACGGACACAGAAGAAAATGTAAGCCATACACCTGAAATATCTCAAATGATAGCAACTGAAGTGAAGAAACAATTCTGGGAAGCTATAAAAGAACACAAATCAGAAATAATCTCCCAGGTAAAAGAAGAAATGATAAATGCAATGAAAAAAATGCTGAACACATCTAAAGAAGACATAGTTTAAAAACTTAGAGGAACAATTCAAAAAGATGGAAACATTGAATGAACACTATAAGAAACAAACAATGCATGAAGCAGATTCAAATAGATATACAGGAAATCAAAAATTCCATGGAAACTTGGCAAAACCACCTCAATGAAAGTGAAGATAGACTTTCAAACTTCGAAGACAAGATTGCAGCTAGTGAACAGGATAGGAAAGATCTTTTTAAAATAACACGGAATCAGGAAATAATTCAACAGCTGCAAGATATGCAAAGAAGAACAACATAAGACTGATAGGTATAAATGAAAAAGAAGGTGACAACACAAATGATATCAAGAGGCTATTTACAGAAATAATAGCTGAAAATTTCCCAAACATGAGAATGGAAACTGACACACAAATCAGTAAAGCATATAGAACTCCAAATAGCCATAACCAAAATAAAACTACACCCAGACATATAATAATCAACATCCCAGAAATCCAACATAAAAACAGACTTTTAAAAGCCATTAGAGTGAAGAGACAGATCACCTATAAAGGAAAGCCTATCAGAATCAAAGAAGACTTCTCTACATAAACAATGAAGTCAAGAAGAACATGGAGTGAAGTGTTTCAGATCCTAAAGGACAATGACTTCCAACCCAAATTGATGTACTCTGCAAAACTGTCCTTCAAAATGGATGGAGAAGTCCTGCACTGTGCTGGGCAGAAGGCTGGAGCTAGACATGCTCCCTTCGGACCTGGTCTCTAGCTGTGCTGGGCATGTCTTGGAGTCAGGCAACTCACGATCGAGCTGAGATGGTGGTCCTGCTGAGAATGGGGATTGCTGAGCCCAAGACCCTTGGCAAGAGGAGGCACCACAACAGGGAGTGGAACTGGTGTGGTGAGCTGCACTGACCTGTGGGCAGAGACTAACATACTGAAGGCACTCACTGGTTGATTGGCTCAGAGGAGAGGGGCCAGCCCACATTGCCCCTATGTGCGCCTCACAGATCAACAGCAAACTGGAGAGGGCAGCAATCCCCTAGCCACCACGCTTCAGAAAAACCATAAGCAATACAGAAAGGACCTGAGACCTCCACCATACACCTGTCTGAAAGAAGCCAGAAATATGACAAGAGAAATAAATAAGAAAAAGCCTCCAACCATTGACCCAGGGAAAATAAGTCGAGGAGAGGTAAATACAGAAGAGATCAAGGGCAGCAAACATACAATATCAGACATGGCCTCAGCAGACATAAAATACTTCCATGACCTCATTGACAAACTTAAAACTGAAATTCTAACTCAAGTGAAGCAAGATATAAGAAGATTAATAAAAGAAATGCTAAGCACCTCTCAAGAAGACACAGATGGAAGAATGGAGGAAGCTTAAAAAGAAGAGAAACCTTTGATGAAGAATATAAACAAAATCTAGAATACATGAAAGAGATCCAAAGAGAATACCAGGAAATTAAAAACTCCATTGAAAGCTGGCAAAATTTCTTGACAGAAACTAAAGATAGACTTTCAAAACTTGAAGATAGATTTGCAATGTGTGATTATGAAAGATCTCTTAAAAATAACAAGGAACCATGAAGTAACAATACAAAAGCTAGAAGATGACAAGAGGATCTATAACTTAAGAATAAAAAATGGGGAGGAGCTAAGATGGTCAATCAGTGAGCAATAAAATACAGAACCTCCCAGGGAGAAACAACTCATATGCCAGAATAAAACATGCTGTAGAGATCCAGACAGAGGGAGATGGATCCTCACGAAACAGGAAGAAACTAAAAGGAAAAAAAGTTGGTCAAACACACAGTCTCAGACTACCATTGGAACAGCTAAAATTAGTGGCCACAGTGCTTTAACCGTGACCCACATAGCCGCCAGAACTCGCACCACCCACCACCCGCCACAACCTGCTGTTACCCGCCTTGATGTGTTGCAACCCGCCGTGACTCCCAGAGCCCCCCAAACTCACACCAGCCTCAACCCACAGTGACCCACCACGACCCACCGCAACCCGAAGAACTACACAAACTCGCTCCCACCGCAACTCACAGGAGACGCAGTTGCGCTGAAGTTGGGGGTTGGTGAGCTCAACAGAGAACAGAGCCCATGAAAGACCTCCATTAATCCACAGTGAATGCTGGGAATAAGACCCCCCCCACAGGAAGTGCGCAACCAAATGGGTGACATTTTGGAATCCAGCAGGAGGAGCCTGAACTAGGAACAACAGTGATTTCAGTTTGTTGCTCCCTCCCCAGAACAGATTCAAGGGATTTGCTTGGCCTGGGTCACACCCCTGGCCGGGACCCAATAAACTGTCCCAAACTGATTTCCTATGCCTAGAACACACTAACCTGATAAAGGCCCCTGAAGGTTGACTGACCCAGTGGGGAGGGGGCATCATATGCAACCCCTGTTTACACCTCAGTGACAAGAGCAAACAGGAGAGGGCAGAAATCCCTCACCAGCATGCTTCACAAGAACCAAAACCAACAAGGAAAGGGGCTGAGACCTCCACTATACACCCATATGGAAGAAACCAAAAACACAAGAGAAAGAAACAAGAAATAGCCCCCAGCCCAAAACCCTGAGAACACTGATCCAAGAGAGGGAAATACAAAAGAGACTGAGGGCAACAAACATGAAACATCAGACACAGCATCTATGGACATTAAGAGATATCTTCAGGACCTTGTAGACAAGCTCAAAGCTGAAATATTAAATCAGGTAAAGCAAGATATAACTAGATTAATAAAAGAAATGCTAAGCACCTCTCAAGAAAATACAGATGAAAGAAGGGAAGAACACAAAAAAAGAAGAGAAACCTTCAATAAAGAATATAAAGAAAACCTAGAATACCTGAAGCAAATTCAAAGAGATTACCAGGAAATTAAAAACTCCATTAAAAGCTGGCAAAACTGGTTGAAAGAAACTAAGGATAGACTATCAAAACTTGAAGACAAGTTTGCAACATGTGATCATGCAAGGAAAGATCGCTTAAAAATAACAAGGAAACAGGCAGTAACAATACAAAGGCTAGAAGATTACAAGGGAATCTATAATTTAAGAATAAGAAATGTGAGTGAAGAAGAAGGAACAAAAACAGGGGAATTGCAAAGGCTGTTCATGGAAATAATTAAGGAAAACTTCCCAAGCATAGGAAAAGGAAATGATACTCATATACATGAGGCATACAGAACTCCAGCCACCTACAACCAAAACAGAGCTACACCAAGACATATAATAATCAAGATACCAGAATGTCATATAAAAACAGAATATTAAAAGCTATCAGAGAAAAGAAATACATCACCAATAAAGGAAAACCCATCAAGATCATGGCAGACTTCTTGACACAGACCATCAGATCAATAAGAACTTGGAGCAAAGTATTCCAAGCCCTGAAAGAAAATAACTTCCAGTCCAGATTGATGTACCCTGCAAAACTGTCACTAGAAATTAATGGAGAAACAAGATGCTTCCATGACAAAGGGGAACTGGGGGAATTTGTGACCACCAATCCAATCCTACAGAGAATACTGAAAGACATTCTGGACAGAGAGAAAAAAAATACTAGATTTTTAGGAATAGCAGCAGAAAGGCCTCAATAAATGGGGCAGCAAGTAGAAATAAGGAGAAAAGTAGACAAACAATGGCAGAAAAATAGCATAGCAGAAATGAGGCAGAGAAGGTTGGCTATAATCTCTAACATAGATGGACTTGATACACTAAAAAAAAAAAGACAGGCAGAGTAGATCACAAGGTAGGATCCATTGAGATGCTCTGCATAGGAAATATAATCAACCTGAGAGAGGGTTTATGAACCAAAAATCAAATATGAGCAAATAATGCTCTATGTGACAAGGAGCCAGAAAGAAATAGGAGCTACTCAACCACCACCTGCAGATAGGTTGGAAACTTAAGTGCAGTAGAGAACTGCCCAGCTATAACGAAGGAAAACCTTGAGGCTTTTGTAGGTAAAGGAATACAACTTGAGATCAAGTCTAGGAGTGAGAAGGTTCAGAACCACTTAGGTAAATAGCAATTTGCCCCCACCCTATCTAAAAACTGAAGGAGTTGGTGGGACCCAAAATGAGCAGCACCCTGTGGGAGTGAAAGGGGAGGAATAGTCTAAAAAAAAGAAGGCAGAGGATATTGTTAATAGTGTACCAGGATTTAAAGCCCACATTACTCACACCACTCTGTTTAGATGGATTATATTCTGTTCTAATTTGTCTACTTGTACTAGATTTGAAGGCACAGTTATCCTGAAAATAGCAGGATAGAGTATGGTAATCATCCTTAATTTCCTATTAACTTAATCTGAAGCTCTGTATAATTTACACTATTTTACCATGACTGATCTTAATTGAATCTGGTTTGTTAGATTGCTGTTTTGTATTGACAGATTTTATGCAAAGCTTTTATGATTGATAATATCAATATATAGGCAACTAAATATCAATGTACAGGCAACTAAACTAAAGAGGACAAGATTCAGTAGGATACCCAGTCTGGTTTGATTATTACCTGCCTTTGAAGTTTTACACTGTCTACAATATTTTATTTTTACTAATATTGTTATATACTGCTATATTCAACTATACTGCTCTATTCAATTATACTGTTATATTCAATTATGCCTGATGATATAGACAATTCTATTGAAGATAATAAGAGACAACACAGTAACAACTGTAGATCACCTTGTACTGTGGTTTTATATGATTTTTTGTTTTCATGTTTTTATAGGAATTTGTTTTGTTTTGTCTTGCTGTGTTTTGTTTTTCCCTCTAATACAGAAAGGGTAGAAATACAAGTACAGACTCATGCATGTGTAGCTGTTTACAGTCTCACTGTTTGAATATCTATTTCATATGCTTTAATTTTGTAACTATTTCTAAGAGGACAATATGTAACTTATCAACTAGTGATTTCTTACTGTTTATCTTTTTTTAATTATGTATTATTTCTACGCTTTTCCTGTTTTTTGTTCTCTTTAAATAAAAAAAAAATAAAAAACATGATCAAAGAAGCAGGAGTAAATACAAATGGAATACAAAGGCTATTCACAGAAATAATTAAGGAAAACTTCCCAAACATAGGAAAAGGAAATGATATTCAGATGTATGAGACATACAGAACTCCAGACAGCTACAACCAAAACAGATCTACACCCATACATATAATAATCAAGATCCCAGAAATTCATCATAAGAACAAAATATTAAAAGCTGTCAGAGAAAAGAAGCAGATCACCTATAAAGGAAAGTCTACCAAAATCACAACAGACTTCTCAACACAAACTATCAAATCAAGAAGAGCTTGGAGCAAAGTATTCCAAGCCCTGAAAAAAAATAACCTCCAGCCCAGATTGATGTAACCTGCAAAACTGTCACTAGAAATTAATGGAGAAACAAGATGCTTCCATGAAAAAGAGTAACTGGGGGAGTTCATGACCACCAATCTAGCCCTACAAAAAATACTGCAGAACATTCTAGAGAGAGAGAGAAAAATCACCAGGATTCCAGGAACAATGTCAGAAAGGCCTCAGTGAACAGGGAAGACAGTGGAATGAAGGAGAAAAGTAAACAACCAAATGCAGAAAAATATCATAGCAGAGATGAGGCAGAGAAGATTGGCTATAATCTCTAACACAGTTGGCCTGGATACACTAACAAAAAGAAACACAGGCAGAGTAGATCAGGCAATAAGGTCCATCAAGATGCTTTGAATAGGTAATACAATCAACCTGAAAGAGCGTTAATTAACCAAAAGTCAAAGGTGAGAAAACAATGCTTTATGTGACAGGGAACAAGAGAGAAATAGGGACAGCTCATACAGCAGCTGCAGATAGGTTGGAAACCCATGACACTTCTGTGCAGTGGAGAAATACTCATCTATAAGGAAAGAAAACCTTGAGGCTCTAGTAAGTAAAGGAATACAGCTCATGATCAAGCTCAGGGGTAAAAAGGTTCAAAAACACTTAGGCAGATAGGGGGTTGGTCCCCTAATCTAAAAACTAAAGAAGTTAGTGGAACCTGAAATGTACAAAGCACCCTGAGAAAGCAAAAGGGGAGGAATTGTCTAAAAAAGGAAGGCAGAGGACATTATTAATAGTGGATCAGGATTTAAAAGCCACATTATTCTTATCACTCTATTTAGTTTTATTTCATTCTGTTCCAGTCTTATCTACTCATACTAGATTTGAAAGCACAGACAGCCACCCCAAAAATAGCAGGATATACTATGGTAACTATCCTTAATTTCCTATTAACTTAAACTGAAGCCCTGTATTACATACACTGTCTCACTATGACTGATCTTATTTGAATCTAGTTTATTAGATCACTATTTTGTCTTGACTGGTTTTATTTGAATCTGGTATGCTTGATAGTATCAAGTCTGAGAGTAGAGGCAACTACTCTGAAGATGACAAGATTCAACAGGATACCCATACTGGTTTGATTATTCTGTTTTGTCTTGACTGATTTTATTCGAATCTGGTATGCTTGATATTATCAAGTCTGAGAGTAGAGGCACCTATTCCAACGATGACAAGATTCAACAGGATACCCATTCTGGTTGGATTATTAACTGCTTTTGAAGTCATAAATGTCTCCAATGTTTTGTTTTTATTAATATTGCTATGTACTGCTATGTCCAATTATACTATGCCTGATGATATAGGCAATTCTATTGAAAATAACAAAAGACATCATAGTAATGACATAGATCACCTAGTTTGTGGTTCTATATGACTTTTTATTTCATGTTTTTCTAGGAATTTGCTGTTTTGCCTTGTTTTGATTTGTTTTTCCCTCTAATACAGAAAGGATAGAGATTCATGCATGTGTAGAACTCCTAAACAGTTTATGAGAACTGATTATAGTTATTTTAAAAATGAAAGAAAAAAAGTACTCTAAAGGATATAACTACCTACTAGTTAGTGGAAAACTTGAAGAGGAAGAGATAACAATGATAAATATCTATTCCATAAATTTGGAAGCACCCAGCTATACCAAACAAATATTAACAGAAATGAAAAATCAAATAAGCAATAACACAATTATCACAGGAGACCTTAACATTGCCACTGACACAAAGGGACAGATCAACAGACAGAAAATCAGCAAATAAATAACAGAACTGAATCACACTTGTGTGAACAAATGGACTTGGTGTACATATACAGAGTGTTCCATCCAACAACATCAGAATATACATTTTTCTCAGGAGCACATGAGACATTCTCTAAAACAGACCATATTCTAAACCACAGAACATGCTTAAGTAAATGCAAAAGAATTGGAATTATCCCATGCATGTTATTGGATCATAGTGCCATGAAACTAGAAATTAATGGCAAAAGAAACTGCAAAAACCCCGCAAATAAATGGAAATTGAATAATATACTCCTGAGCAATCAGTGGGTTATAGAGGAAATTAAAGAAGAAATTAAACAATATCTGCAAACAAATGAAAATATAAATACAACTTACTTGTGGGATGCAATGAAAGCAGTATTCAGGGGGAAATTTATTGCAGTGAATTCCTACATCAGGAAAACAGAACAAACACAAATAAACAACCTGAGGCTATAGCTAGAAAAAGAAGAGCAAGTCAAGCCCAAAGCCAAAAGAATGGAGGAAATTATATAAAGATCAGAGTGGAAATCAATGCAATATAGACTAAGAAAACAATACAAAGAATTAATGAATTAAAGAGTTGATTCTTTGAAAGAATAAATAAAATTGATAAGCCCCTAGCCAACCTTATTTTAAAAAGGAAAGAAAAAAACTCAAATTAATGCAATAGGGATGAAAAGAGTGAAATCACTACAGACCCTGCAGAAATACAGAATATCATCAATACTTACTTTGAAAACCTCTACTGTCATAGGCTTGATAGCACAGAAGAAATGGACAGACTCATAGAAACATGAATTACCAAAGCTGGGTCAAGAAGATGTAAAACTGTTGAATAATCCAATTTCAATTAACAAAATAGAAAATGTAATTAAATCCTTACCAACAAAGAAAAACCCAGGTCCAGATGGATTCATTGCAGAATTCTACAAGAAATTCAAAGAAGACTTAATTCTGACACTCTTCAAACACTTTAATGAAATTGAGAGGGAAGCAATTCTCCCTAACTCATTCCTGGAAGCAAATATTACTCTAATACCAAAACCTGAGAAAGACTCAACCAAAAAAGAGAACTACAGGCCAATCTCCCTAATGAACATAGATGCAAAAATTCTCAATAAAATATTGACAAACAAAATGTAGCAAATCATCAACAATATTATACACCATGAACAAGTGGATTCATTCCAGGAATGCAGGGATGGTTCAACACATTCAAATCAATAAATGTAATCCACCATATCAATAGAACCAAAAATAAGAATCACATGATCACTTCTATAGATGCAGAAAAAGCTTTTGATAAGGTCCAACACTTATGTATAACAAGATCTTTACGGAAAATTGTAATAGATGGTCTTTACCTCAATATGATAAAAGCCATCTATGACAAAACAACAACCAGCATCATATTAAATGGCCAAAATCTGAAAGCCTTTACCTTAAAATCAGGAACAAGATAAGGATGTCCATTATCACCACTTCTATTCAATGTAGTGCTGGAAAAACTAGCACAGCAATTAGAGAAGACAGAAAAATACAAGAAGTAAGGATAGGAAAGAAGAAATTAAATTATCATTATTTGCAGATGACTTGGTACTCTACATAGAAGACCCCCAAAACTCCATTGAAAGACTTCTGGGTATAATAAATAAATTCAGTAAGGTAGCTGGATACAAAGTCAACACTCAAAAACCCATAGCATTCTTCTGTATAAACAACAAACTCACTGAGAGAGAAATAAGAGAAACCACACCCTTCACAATAGCATCCAAAAAAGTGAAATATTTAGGAATCAATCTAACAAAAAAGTAAAAGATCTATTCAGGGAAAATTATAATACCCTGAAAAAAGACATCGAAGAGGACCTCAGTTAATCAGAAAAAGGGAAAGATATACCTTGTTCATGGATAGGAAGAACAAATATTGTGAAAATGGCCATTCTCCCAAAATTATTATACAGATTTAATGCAATTCCAGTCAAACTACCAGTAGCATACTTCACAGATCAAGAGAAATCATTCCTAAAACTCATCTGGAACCATAAGAGACCTAAAATAGCAAAGGCATTTCTAAGCAACAAAGGCAAAGCAGGAAGCATCACAATCCCTGACTTGAAGTTATATTACAAAGCTACTGTAATAAAATCAGCATGGTACTGGAATAAAAACAGACCTGAAGATCAATAGAATAGATTATAAGATACAACTACAACTAAAAACACACTCTGCCACCTTATCTTTGATAAAGGGGCCAAACATGTTCACTGGAAGAAAGATAGTCTGATTAATAAATGGTGCTGGAAAAATTGGCTCTTTATATGCCAAAAACTAAAATTAGACCCATGTTCTATCACCATGTACTAAACTAAAATCTAAATGGGTCAAAGATCTAAATATTAAAACAGAAACACTAAATCTGTTGGAAGACAAAGTAGGTAGAAACCTTGAAGACATAGGCATAGGTAGAGAATTCATGTAGAAAATAAAACTGTGCAGGAAATACTTCCCAAACTCAATAACTGGAATCACATATTAAAGTGTTTTTGCATGTCAAAAGAAATATCCAGCATAGCAAAAATAAAACCCACAAATTGGAAAAAAAAATCTTAGTCAACTGTCCCTCAGACAAAGGACTTTTGTCTAGAACATATAAAGAATTTTTTTAAAAAATTAAAGCCCTGAAATTTAAAGACCCAATCTAAAAATAGGCATCCAAGATGAACATGCAGTTCTCAGATGAAGAAATACAAAAGGCAAATAAATACATGAAAAAGTGTCCAGCATCATTGGTCATTAGTGAAATGCAAATTAAAACCACACTGAGATTCCATCTCACTCCAGAATGAATAGCCAGGATAAAGAAAACTACCAACAACAAATGCTAGAGAGGCTGCGGGGAAAAAGGAACTCTTCTGCACCATTAGTGTGAGTCCAGACTGGTGCAACCACTGTGGAGGTCAGTCTGGAGGTTCTTCAAAAAGCTGGGACTGGAAGTCCCATCTGACCCAGCTATTCCATTTCTGGGCATATTCCCAGAAGAACTGAAAACATCATATCACAGTAATAATATATGTGCACCCATGTTTATAGCAACACAATTTGCAATAGCCAGATCTTGGAAACAATCTGAATGCCCATCAATTGAGGAACAGATAAAAAAGATGTGTTATTTTTATACAATGGAGTACTACTCAGCTATAAAGAATGATCACATTGAAATATTTATAAATAAATGGTCACAACTTGAGACCGTACCCATAAGTGAAATAAATCAAACTCACATGTGTGAATACTATGTTGTCTCCCTAATGTAAGAAATAGTAAGAGTATGTAAGATACAAAATCCTCAATAAATACAGTGAAAGGATAAGAATCTGCTCAAAAGGGAAAAAAATAATATCTCAGGGAAAAGGAGAAAAAAGAAAAAGGAAAGGAAAAGAAAAAAATATCTAAAATTGTATAAACACACTTAGGATAGCTAAGATGATCATGCTACAAAGTCCATAAATTCTTGGAACAAAACAGCTAACATTCATAGGAACAATTTTGCATGTTAGTGTCTGGTGATCTGAGGAACTCTTGAAGATCATTAGTAAAATAACAACCCTAGTTATGCTCCTACCACCTTGTTTTGAAGGCCTATATCGTCATTGTTTTGGGCTCTTTGCTATTGTTACTTATTTGTCTTTTTTATTTCATGTTTTTCTAATAATTTGTTTTTCCATCTAATACAGAAAGGATATGTATATATGTAGAGACTCTCACATGCATAGAACTTCCCTTACACAGTTTATGAGAATCGATATTATGTGTGATGAAATGAACAGCTACTTTGAAGAAAAAGAGCCATTATGGTATCCATTGCTAATTCCATATGGCCATGCTGCGAAATCCAGTAATGTTATTACTCTGTGTTCAGAGTGCTTTTAGCTGTTTTATATTGTTTAATTTCAACATACGTGAAAGTATGGACGGCTAATTTGAACAAGAACAAGAGACATTATGGCAGCCATTGTTGATTTTCCTATTGCCTGGTTTTGAAGGCCATAATGCCTTCATCACTCTGTTCTGATCATGTTAATACTGTCTTGTTTTGTTCATTGTGTGTGAAGGTATGGACAACTATTTGGAAGAAAACAAACGACATTATAGTAGCCATGGTAGATCTCCTATTATCTTGCGTTGAAATCTGTGTCACTTACATTGTTTTCTTCTGATCTACTCTGTTCTGTTTTATTATGCTTAGTTTTATTCTCTTTAAAATAAAAAAAGTTTGTCACATAGTGTTATGATTTTAAAAAAACCAGGAACCTAAAATGTCCAGAATAGAAGCTCCAAAATGAATTGTAGTGTAATCTATAATGAAATTCTAAGCAGTCATTAGAAATGAAATTCAAACTTACTCTTCTCAAAAGCAAAAAAAAAAAAATTCTGATATAAAATAACTGTGGTCAGCTTTATAGCGTGTGCATATGTGTGTTTGTTTCTATCATGGACTAATGCAACACACTTATGTACATACATACAGTAATAAACATGGATACCATGCACTATGAAAGGTTGAAATATATTTAATATATAGAAATATGCATATGCATATACATAATATATCAATATATACATCTATATAGATATACATATAATATATTACATTATATATCTATAATATATATCTATATATTATATATAGGTGTAGGTATATATTATGTATATGGATATATATCTATACATCAATATAT
>PVLA01004678.1:0-168866 GCA_004027455.1 Hydrochoerus hydrochaeris | reverse complement strand
TAGCTGTTTATACTCTCACTGTTTGAATATGTACTTTGTATGCTTTAATTTTGTAACTTGAACAACTATTTCTAAGAGGACAATATGTAATTTATCAACTAGTGATAAACTGTTTATCTTTTTTTTGAAATTCTGTATTATCTCTACCCTTTACATGCTTTTGTTTGTCTTTAAATAAAAAAAAGTCACCCGCCCTGCCACCGAGAACTTAGCGGAAGCCTGCATCAGGCATAGGCTGCCCAGAACCTCCACCGTAGGCCTGCTCTGCCACCAGGAACTTAGCAGAAGCCTGCATCAGGGGTAGGCTGCCCAGAACCTCCACCGAGGGCCCGCCCTGCCACCGGGAACATCGAGGAGGCCTGCCCAAGACTGAAAACTGCCCTGGACTTCTTCAGCTGGGCCCGCCCTCCTACCTGGAACATCAGAAGGTCTCAGCAGGATCCAGTTAGTGTGAAAAAATTTGGAATTTTGCTCCCAGGTGGCAAAGTTTGGACTACACCAGATTGACTGTATCAATGTGGTGAGTATACCCCTAAAATAGAGGTGTACAAGAGATAAATAGGACCAGTAGTAAAACCTCCTACAACTAACTGTACAACTTTATTGTGTCTGAAAAGTGTGTGTATCCCCTCCTACACATAGAAAACACCAGGCAGAGTGAAAATGACAAAACAAAAAAGCAAAATGAAGTCTCAAACATATAGTTCACCAGAAGCAAGTATAGGACACATTGAAATAAAGGACCCCAAAAGTAACACACCAGGAATCTCTGAAAAGATAACGAGTGAAATAAAAAAACAACTGCATGAGGGTATAGAGGAAATCAAATTAGAAGTAGTCTCCCATGTAAAGATAGAAATAACAACTTTAATAAAGGAGTTGTTGAATGCTGCTAAAGAAGAACTAGAGAAAAAAGTACATGAGCATGGGAAACTGATTGAAACTTTGAATGAACAATATAGAAAACAAGCAGAATTCATGAAACAAACTCAAAGAGACATCCAAGAAACAAAAAATTCTATTGAAAGTGTGCAAAACCACCTAAAGCAAGCTGAGGATAGGATTTCGGACCTTGAGGACAGGCTCACAGTTAGTGATCAGGAAAAGATAGAACTTTTAAAAATAAAAAAGCAGCATGAAATGACAATCCAGAAGCTTCATGATGATGCCAAGAGCAACAATATAAGAATAATGGGCATTAGTGAAGATACAGGAGTCCAGGAAAATGATATATATAAAGTATTTATAGAAATAATAGCAGAAAATTTCCCAAACATGGGGAAAGAATCTGATATGCAGATCAGTGAGGCATATAGAACACCAAACAATCACAATCAACATAAATCCACACCCAGACACATAATAATTAAGATCTCAGACATACAGCATAAAAACAGAATATTAAAAGCTGCCAGAGAAAAGACACAACTCACCTATCAAGGAAAGCCCATTAGAATCATGGCAGACTTCAGCACAAACCCTCAAGTGAAGAAGAACTTGGAGTGAGGTATTTCAAGCCCTGAAAGAAAACAACCTTCAACCCAGACTGATGTATCCAGCAAAACTTTCATTCAAATTTAATGGAGAAACAAGATACTTCCATAACAAAGAACAACTGAAGAAATTCATGTCCACCAAACCAACCCTAGAAAGAATACTGAAAGACATACTAGACAGAGATAAAAATGACCACAATCCCCAAAACAACAACAGAAAGAAACCACCAGGTAGGATAAGCAATTAAATAAGAGGAAAAGCAGAAAGAAACAACTAGAACATAACATGGCAAAGTTGAGCCAGTACATGGAAATCCTTATGGAGAATTCTTAGAAGACTAGGATTGGAAGCCCCATTTAATCCAGCTATCCCCCTCCTGGGTATTTTCCCCAAAGAACTGAAAAGTTCATATCACAGTGATATATGTGCACCCATGTTCATAGCTGCACAATTTGTGATAGGTAAATCCTGGAAACAACCAAGATGCCCATTAACTGCAGAGTGGATGAAAAAGATGTGGCATTTTTATACAATGGAATATTACTCAGCTATAAAAAGGGATGACCTTGAGGCTTTCATAGGCAAATGGAGACAACTTGAGACTATCCTCCTTAGTGAAGTAAATAAGAATCATATTTATAAATATCATATTGTATCTCTATTGTAAAAAGTAAATAAGAACTACAAGAGTAATAAAACCAAAATGTTTCATTTCTCCAAGGGATGTAACTGCATGTATGAGTGTGTAAAATAGATGACCATATTGCTGAATCTTTGTTGGATCTTTGAGCAGAACTGTTTGTAGTCTGACTGTTTGAATATTTACTATGTACCCTTTAACTTTGTAACTTGAACAACTACATCTAGGATGACAGTACATAATTTATAAATTACTGATTTCTTAGTGGGGCTTTTTCTCATTCTCCTTTTTCTTTCTTTCTTTTAGAATTTTGTATTGTTACTACCCTTTTTTCTGTTTTGTTTTTTTTTCTTCCCTTTAAATAAAACTTTAAAAATGTATAATTGCTATTGTAAAAAAAGAGGAAATAGGAAGCACTATAAAAGATATAGCTGCATGTATGTTTAGATGTGTGGGATTGATGACCATATTTCTAGATTCTTGTTGGATTCTTGAACAGATCTGTTTGCACTCTCACTGCTTTAGTGTCCACTTTGTGTGCTTTAATTCTGTAACTTGAATAACTATTTCTAAAAGAACAATATGTAATGTATAAACTAGTGATTTCGGTTTATCTTCTTTTCTTGAAATTCTGTAATATTTCTATCTTTTTCCTGTTTTTTTCTCTTTAAATAAAAAATGTATAATTGCTGTTGTAGAAAGGAGAAAATAGGAAGTGCTATAAAAGATATAACTGCATGTATATTTATGTGTGCAAGATTGTTACCCATATTTCTTAGTTCTTGTTTGATTGTTGAACAGATCTGTTTGCAGTCTCACTGCTTGAGTGTCCATTTTGTGTGCTTTAATTTTGTAACTTGAACAAGTATTTCTAAAAGAGTAATATGTAATTTATCAGTTAGTGATTTCTTACTGTTTATGTTTTTCTGAAATTCTGTAATATTTCTCTTCTTCTGTTTTATCCCTTTAAATAAAAAATTTTTTTTAAAAGTCATACATTTGCAATTTCTGGAAATACAGCAGGTGAAATAAAGAAACAAAGCCATGGGGCTACAGAGGAAATCAGATTAGAAATACTGTCTCACACAAAGAAACAAATGACACCTTTAATAAAGAAGTTGCTCAATATAATTAGAGAACACATAAATTTTTTAAAAAGTACAGGAGCATAAGAAAGTGATGGAAACAATGAATGAATAATATAGAAAAGAAGTAGAATTCATGAAACAAATTTAAGGAGATTTCCAAGAAATAAAAAATTCTATTGAAAGCTGGCAAACCATTTGAATGAAGCTGAAGATAGAATTTTGGACCCTGAGGACAGGATCGCAGCTAATGATCGTGAAAGGAAATAACACTTAAAAATAACAAGGCAGCATGAAATGACAACTCTATAACTTCAAGATGATGCAAACAGAAACAATATAAACTGATAGGCATCAATGAACATGCTGGGGTGAATGCAAATGACATAGGAAAATTATCCATAGAAGTAATAGCAGAAAATTTCCCAATAATTGGAAAAGAAACTGATGTGTAGATAAGTGAGGCATATAGTATACCAAGAGTCATAACCAAAATAAATCTATACCCAGACATAAATTAATTAAGATCCCAGACATACAGCATAAAAACAGAATACTAAAAGCTAGTAGAGAAAAGGCACAACTCACCAATCAAAAAAGGCCCATTACAATCACAGCAGACTTTTCAGCACAAACCCTCAAGTTAAGATGAGCTTGCAGTGAAGACTTTCAAGCCCTAAAAGAAAACAACTTTCAACCCAGACTGATGTATCCTGCAAATCTTTTGTTGACATTTAATGGAGATTAAGATACTTCCATGACAAAGAAAACTGGAAGAAATTCATGTCCACCAAACCAACCCTAGAAAGAGTACTGAAAGACATGCTAGAGGAGATAAAAATGACTACAATTTCCAGAACATCAGCAGAAAGAAAATACCAGGCAGAGCAAGCAATTAAATAAAGGGGCAAGCAGCAAACCAACAACAGGAAAGTAACATGATAAAGTTGAGCAAGTATATATCAGCTATATCCATCAATGTAAATGTCTTCAAATCACCTATTAAAAGAAATTGGTTCACAGAATGGATCAAGAAACAGGATCCAACAATATACTGTACACAAGAAAAACATATGACTCAAAAGGAAACTCATAGACTGAGTCAAAGGATGGAAAACAATATTCCGTACAACAGTAACCCAGAAAAAAGCAGTGTTAGCTATCTTGTTTGTAGACAGGATATGTGAACTTCAAACCAAAAATGATCAAAAGAGATAAAAAAGGTCACTACATACTTGTCAGGGTAATAATTCAAGAAGAGCTAACAATTATAAATATATGTGTACCAAACACAGAAGCACCCAACTATATAAAACAAATACTAATAAATATGAAAAACCAAATAATCAGTGACACAATTACAAAAGGGGGCCTTAATACCCCATTGTCACAAAGAGATAGATCAACTAGACAAAAAACAGAACAGAATCAAACCTCTAAACAAATGGACTTAGCAGATGTTCACAGAGTGTTCCACCCAACTACATCAAAATACACATTTTTCTCAGATGCACAAGGGTCATTCTCCAAAATAGACCATATATTAACCCATAAAGCACTCTTAACTAAATGCAAAGGGAGCAAAATTACCCTATGCATAATATCTGATCATAGTGCACTAAAATTGGAAATCAATGGCAAAACAACCTGCAAAATCTGCATAGATACATGGAAATTAAACAATAACTTTCTGAATAACCAGTGGGTTATAGATGAAATTAAAGAGAAAATAAAACAATACCTACAATTCAATGAAAATGCAGATACAACATACTGTAATCTATGGGATGTAATGAAAGCAGTCCTAAGAGGGAAATATTTAGTAATAAATAGTCACATCAAGAAAGTGGAATAAACACAAATTAACCTAATGCTACATCTCAAGCTTCTAGAAAAGGAAGAGCAAGTCAAACCCAAAGCTCATAGAAGAGAGGAAATTGTAGAGATTAGAGTGAAATCAATGCAATTGAAACTAAAAAAATACAAAGAATTATTGAATCAAAAAGCTGGTTTTTTGAGAGAATAAACAAAATTGATAAACCCCTAGCCACTTTATCAAGAAAAAGAAAGAAAAAACTCAAATCCATGCAATAAGGACTGAAAAGAAGGAAATTACTACAGATCCCATGGAAATTCAAAAGAGCATGAACACCTACTTTGAAAATCTCTACTCACATAGGGTGGAAAACGCAGAGGAAATGGACAGACTTCTAGGAAGATTTGAACTACCAAGAAGACATAACAATTTTGAATAACCCAATATCAACTACTGAAATTGAAAACATAATTAAAAACTTACCAACAAAGAAAAGCCCAGGCCCTGATGGATTCACAGCTGAATTCTATGAAAAATTTAGAGAAGATTTGATGCTAATACTCCTTAAACTCTTCAGTGAAATTGAAAGAGAAGCAGTCCTAACTCATTCTTGGATGCAAGTACCACTCTGATACCAAAAACAGAGAAAGACCTAACCAAAAAGGAGAACTATAGACCAATCTCGCTAATGAACATTGATGCTAAGGTTCTCAATAAAATACTGGCAAATAGAATGCAGCAAATCATTAAGATTATACACCATGACTAAGTGGGGTTCATTTCAGAGATGCAGGGATGGTTCAACATATGCAGATCAATAAATGTAATACACCACATCAACAGAGCCAAAACTAAAAATCACATGCAATAGATGCAGAAAAAGCTTATGATAAAGTCCAACACCTTTTGATGATAAAACCCTGAAGAAACTCAGAATAGAAGGTATGTACCTCAATCTTATAAAGGCAATCTATGACAAACAAACAGACAACATTATACTAAATGGACAAAAACTGAAAGCCTTCATTCTAGAATAAGGAACAAGACCAGGATGTCCACTATCACCACTCCTATTCAATATAGTTCTGGAAATATTGGCTAGAGCAATCAGACAAGAGGGAGAAATAAAAGGAATAAAAAATAGGAAAAGAAGAAGTTAAATTATCATTATTTGGAGATGACATGATACTCTACATAGAAGACTCCAAAAACTCCAGTAAAAGACTACTAGAGGTAATAAAGAAATTCAGCAGCATAGCTAGATACAAACACTCAAAAAGCATTCCTGTACACAAACAAAAAACTCATTGAGAGAGAAATTATGGAAATATCACCTTTCACAATAGCATCTAAAAAAATGAAATACCTAGGAATCAACCTAATCAAGAATGTAAAAGACCTATATGCTGAAAATTATACTACTCGAAAAAAGGAGATTGAAGAAGATATTAGAAAATGGAAGGATATTCCTTGCTCTTAGTTAGGAAAAACCAACACTATGAAAATGGCTATACTCCCAAAACTGTCATACAGATTTAATGCAATCCCAATCAAAATACCATAAACATACATTACAGATCTAGAGAAAACATTCCTAAAATTCATTTGGAAACAGAAGAAACCTAGAATAGCAAAGGCAATTCTGGACAACAAAGGCAAGACAGGAGGCATCTCAATTCTTGACCTGAAACTATACTACAAAGCCACAGTCATAAAATCAGCATGGTACTGGCAAAGAAATAGACCTGAGGATCAGTGGAATAGATTAGAAGATGCAAGCACTATTACAAAAACACTCAGCCACCTGATATTTGACAAAGTGCTAAACATGTTCACTGGAAGGAGGACAGCCTCTTTAATAAATGGTGTTGGAAAAAATTTGGCTTTCCACATGCCAAGGACTGAAAATAGAACCATGCCTATCACCACACACTAAACTAAAATCAAAATGGATCAAGGATATAAATATTAAAACAGAAACACAAAATCTACTGGGAGACAAAGTAGGTAAAAATCTTGGAGACATGGGGTAGGGAGATAATTCATTAATAAAATGCAAACTGCACAGGAAATATTTCAAAGAATCAACAACCAGGATCTCATATTACTAAGAAGTTTTTGTACTTCAAAAGAAATCACCAACAAAGTAAAAAGAAAACCCACAGAATGGGAAAGAATTTTAACCAACAATCCTCAGACAAAGGAATTATATCCAGAACATATAAAGAACTGAAAAACATCAAGCCCCCCAAATTCAAAGACCCTCTCCAAAAAAGGGCATTGGAGATGAACACACAGTTCTCAGATGAAGATATACAAGTGGCAAATAGATGAAGAAATTTTCACCATAACTGGTCATTCAAGAAGTGCAAATTAAAACTGCATGGAGATTTCATCTCACCCCAGAAAGAATGGCTGCCATCAAGAAAACAACTGATAACAAATGTTGCAGAGGCTGCAGGGAAAAAGGAACACTTCTCCACCATTGGTGGGTGTGCAGATTAGTGCAACCACTGTGGAGGTCAGTATGGAGATTCCTCAAAAAACTCAGATTGGAAGTTCTATTCAATCCAGCTATTCCCCTCTTGGGTATTTTCCCAGAAAAATTGAAAAGGTCATGTCACAGTGATATATGTGCACCCATGTTCACAGCAGCACAATTTGTGATAGCTAAATCTTGGAAACAACCAAACTGCCCATAAACCTGGATTTAAAAAATGTTTATTTTTTTATACAATGGAATGCTACTCACCTATAAAAAAGGGTCATCTTGAGGCCTTTATCAGTAAATGGAGACAACTTGAGAATATCCTCATTAGTGAAATAAGACTCACATTAGTAAATATCACATTGTCTCTCTAGTGTAAAAAATAATAAGAACAGAAAGAATAATGGTATCTAAGAAGTACAATAGATACAAAAGTATAATAGATATAATAGATATTATGAAAGAAAGGGAAGGAAAGTGCTCTAAAGTATATAATGGTATGTATAGTATGTAAAATAGATGACCATATTACTGAGCTTTTGTTAGATCATTGAACAGAAGAGTTTGTACTATCAATGTTTGAGTATCTAGCCACTTTTTATGCTTTGACTTTGTAACTTTAGCAACTATTGTTAAGTTAATGACATGTAATATATCAACTAGCAATTTTATGATGTTAGTTTTTTGAACTCTGTATTCTACTTTTCTTCTTGTTTTTTCTATTTTGTCTTGTTTAAAATTTTCTTTGCTTTCTCTCTTAAAATAAAATTTAAAAAAAAGAAATTGATTGACAGAATTGATCAAGGAACAGGATCCAACAATAGACTGTATACAAGAAACATATCTGAAGGAAGGAAAACAATATTCCATACAACAGGAATCCAGAAAAAAGCAGTGTTAGCTATCTTGTTTGTAGACAGGACATGTGAACTGCAAACCAAAAATGATCAAAAGAGATAAAAAGGGTCACTACTTAATACTTGTCAGGGGAATAATTCAGGAGGAAGAGCTAACAATTATAAACATATGTGTACCAAATATAGAAGCACAATAAGACAAATATTAATAAATATGAAAAACCAAATAGTCAACAATACAATTATAATAAGGGACCTTAATACCCCATTGTCACAAAGAGATAGATCAACTAGACAAAAAATTGGAAAAGAAATAACAGAACAGAATCAAACCTCTAAACAAAGGGACTTAGTAGATGCTCACAGAGTGTTCCACCCAACTACATCAAAATACATATTCTTCTCAGATGCACATGGGACATTCTCCAAAATAGACAGTGTATTAGCCCATAAAACATTCTTAAGTAAATGCAAAGGGATCAAAATTATCCCATGTACATTATCTGACTATAGTCCACTGAAATTAGAAATTAATGTCAAAATAAATTGCAAAACATGCATAAATACTTGGAAATTAAATTATAACCTCTTGAACAATCAATGAGTTACAAGTGAAATTAAAGAAGAAATTAAGCAATACCTACAATTCAATGAAAATGCAGATACAGCATAGCGAAACATATGGCACACAATAAAAGCAGCCCTAAGAGGGAAATATATAGCAATAAATTGTCAAGTCAAGAAGACAGAATGAGCACAAATAAACAACCTGATGCTACATCTTAAGCTTCTAAAAAAAGAAGAGCAAGTAAAACTCAAAGCTCGTAGAAGAGAGGAAATTATAATGATCAGAACAGAAATTAATGCAATTGAGACTAAGAAAACATTGCAAATAATTAATGATTCTTTGAGAGAACAAACAAAATTGATAAATCTTTAGCCAGTTTTATCAAGAAAAAGAAAGAAAAAACTCAAATTCATGCAATAAGGATTGAAAGAAGAGAAATTTTACAAATCCTATGGAAATTCAAAAGATCATTAATACCTACTTTGAATATTTTTACACACATAAGGTGGAAAACAGAGGAAATGGACAGATTTCTAGAAACATGTGAGTTACCAAATCTGAATCAAGAAGATATAACAATTTTGAATAACCCAATATCAGCTACTGAAATTGAAAACATGATTAAAACCTTACCAACAAAGAAAAGCCCAGGTCCTGATGCATTCAAGGATGAATCTTATAAGAAATTTAGAGAAGATTTAATGTTAATACTCTTCAAAACCTTCAATGAAATTCAAAGGGAAGCAATTCTTCCTAACTCATTCCTGGAGTTTTACTTTGGTAATACTGGAATCAGTGTTACTCTGATACCAAAACCAGAGAAAGACCCAACCAAAAAGGAGACCTATAAGCCAATCTCCCTAATGAATGTCCATTTAAAATTTTTCAATAAAATACTGGCAAATAGAATGCAGAAAATCATCAAGAAGGTTATACATCATGACCAAGTGGATTTATCACAGGAATGCAGGGATGGTTTAACATACACAAATCAATAAATGAAATACACCACAGCAACAGAGCCAAAACTAAAAATCACATGATCATCCCTATAGATGCAGAAAAAGCTTTTGACAAAGTCCAACAGTTGTTCATCATAAAAATCCAACAGAAATTTGGAATATATGGTATCTACCTCAATCTGATAATTGCCATCTATGACAAACAACAGCCAACATTATACTAAATGGACAAAAACAGAAAGCTTTCACTCTAAAATCAGGAACAAGACAAGGATGTCCACTATCACCACTCCTATTCAATATAGCTCTGGAAACATTATCCAGAGAAATAAGACAAGAGAGAGTAATAAAAGGAATAAGGATAGAAAAGGAAGAAATTAAATTATCATTCTTTGCAGATAACGTGATACTCTAGATAGAAGATCCCAAAAACTTCATAAAAAGACTACTAGAGTTAATAAACAAATTCAGCAGTATAGCTGGATACAAAGTTAACACTCAAAAGTCAATAGCATTCCTGTACACAAACAACTCACTGAGAGAGAAATTATGGAAATGACACCTTTCATAATAATATTGTGGTTGAGGATTTAGCTCAGCAGCATAAGTACCTGCCTGGCAAGTGTGAGGTTGCAAGTTCAATGCCTGGTACAAAAAAAAAATCTTCCAAAACAATGAAATACTAAATATGAACATAACAAAGGATGTAAAAAACCTATATGCTGAAATTGATAGTACTCTTAAAAAAAATAAGATTGAAGAGGATGTCAGAAAATGGAAAGATATCCCTTGTTCTTTGTTGGTAAGAACCAACATTGTGAAAATGGTCATACTCCCAAAACTATTATAAAGATTTAACACAGTCAAGATCAAAATATTATTAACATACCTTACGGATCTAGAGAAAATTTTCTAAAATTCATATGGAAACAAAAGAAACCTAGAATAGGAAAGGCAATCCTGAACTACAAAGGCAAAGCAGGAGGCCTCATAAACCCTGAGTTGTAATTATACTTTAAAGCTACATGGTACTGGCAAAACAAAAACAAACAAACAAAAAACCTGAGGATCAATGGAACAGATTAGAAGATGCAGACACAACTACAAAGATATTTAGCCACCTTATCTTTAAAGGGGCTAAACAAGTTTGCTTGAAGAAAGATAGCCTCTTGAATAAGTGGTGCTGGAAAAACTGGCTCTCCACATGCCAAAGACTGAAACAAAATGTATGTGTATCACCATACACTAAATTAAAGTCAAAATGGATCAAGGATCTAAATATTAAAAAAGAGACACTAAATCTACTGGAAGACAAGGTAGGTAGAAGTCTTGAAGACATAGGGATGAGCAAAGAGTTCATGAACAAAACACAAACTGCATGGGATGTACCTCAAAGAATCAACAATTGGGATCCCATTTTATTAAAAAGTTTTTGTACTTCAGAAGAAAACCAACAAAGGGAAGAGAAAATCCACAGAAAGGGAAAGAATTTTAGCCAGCAGCCCCTCATACAAAGGACTTATATCCAGAACATATAAATAACTGAAAAACGTCAGGCTCCCAAATTCAAAGACCCAGTCCAAAAATGGATATCTGAAACGAACACACACTTCTCAGATGAAGAAATACAAATTGCAAATAAATATATGAAGACATGTTCAATGTCACTGGTCATTTAAGAAATGCAAATTATAACACTGGGATTGCATCTCACTCCAGAAAGAATGGCTGCCATCAAGAAATCAACTGATAACAAATGTTTGTGAGGTCATAGGGGAAAAGGAACATTTCTCCACTGTTGGTGGGAGTGTGGACTGGTGCAGCCACTGTGGAAATCAGTGTGAAGATTCCTCAAAAATCTAGGATTGGAAGTTCTATTCAATCCAGCTATTCCCCCTCTGGATATGTTCTCAAAAAATTGAAAATATCATGCCACAGTAATATATGTGCACTCATGTTCATAGCAGCACAATTTGTGATAGCTAAATCTTAGAAACAACCCAGATGCCCATCAACTGCAGAATGGATAACAAAGATTATTATTTTTACACAATGGAGTATTACTCAGGTATAAAAAGGATAATCTTAAGGCTTTTATAGGTAAATGGAGGCAGCTTGAGACCATAAGTGAAATAATCAAACTCATATTTATAAATATCATAGTCTCCCTTGTATAAAAACAATAAAAAATAAAAGGCTGAAAGAATAAGATTCAAAATGTACAACAGATATTGTAATAATGAAAGGGAAAGAATGTGATTTAAAGGAAAGAACAACTTGAATACGGGAAAGGAGAAAAGGCAGAAAGGAACAGATTGTATGTATGTCGATAAACATGTAAGGGTATGTATGTATTAGCATGCAAGATAGATAACTATACTATCAAATCTCTGTTAGTTCATCAAAAAGAACAGTTTGTGCTGTCATTATTTGATTATTTTTGTATTTAGATCCTGTAACTTGAACAACTACTTCTAAGATAACAATATGCAATATATTAACTAGTGTTAATTTCCTACTTTTTAAAAAAATTCTGTACCATTTCTATCCTTTTTTCTGTTTTGCTTTTTAAGATTAAATTAAATTTTAATATTTTGAAAAAGAAAAAGCTCAGATTTAAATAATTGGGGATATAATTTCCTATGCCATTATTTGTTTTCTATTTAATTTAGGATGAAAGATTAACAATACTGTAGAAATACAGGAGAATTAAAGAGTCTTTCAGAAGTAAAGTGTTTCTTTAGAACATTTAACTCAATATCACACATCCTATCACTGACAGTTTCATAATGTCAGAGATTAGGATAAGGACATCTTTTGAGTGTCACTACTCTGCCTCTATTATATACCCGAAGTTAATTTGAGGCTATTTATAGTACATGCTTAGAAAAAAAGATGACTCTCATCAATATTTAATTACACTGTTCTTTAATTCACTTAGCAAATTTTTTAGACTCTAAAAAGTAGTGGGTAAAGGCAAACTGCGGAATAAGAGAAAATATTTGCAAAGGATACATCCAATAAGGAATTAATATTGGAAATATGTAAGGGTCTCACACAACTCATTAGCAAAAAAAAAAAAAAAAAAAAAGACCCATTTTTTTCAAGAAAATGATCAACAGATCTAAACCAACATTTCTCAAAGAAAATATTAAATTGTGAATAGATATAAGAAAAAACGCTCAGCAATTCATATCACTCAAGAAATTCAAATTGAAATCACTATGGAATTAAACCTCACATCAGTTAGAATGGATACTATGAAATAGACCCACAGTAATAGCTTTTAGTTAAATAGAGAATACAAAGAAATTTTGGTACTCTGTTGGTGGGAATGTAAATTAGTATAGCCATTGGGAGAAACAAAAAAATTAAAAGAGGATTATTAAATCATTCAGCAAATTCATTTCTGGGATTTATATTCAAAAGAATGGAAATCAGTATGGCAAAGAGATTCCTACTGTCCCATGTTCAGTGAAGCAGTAGTCACAACAGCCAAAATATAGAACGTGCTCATCAGTAAAGAATATATGCTCTCCACCAGCCTGGGCTACAAAGTGAGCTCAAGGCCAGCCTTAACTGCATTGTGAGATCCTGTCTCAGAAAGATTACAAAAGGAAAGGGAGAAAAAGAATGTATTCTCTCTCTCTCTCTCTCTCTCTCTCTCTCTCTCTCTCTCTCTCATATATATATCAATACTATTCATCCATAAAAGAGAAAATTTTGTCTTTTGCAACTGAATGAATGAATCTTGAGGAGATTATGTTAAAAGAAATATAAGCATAAAAAGAGCACTGCACTAAATCATTTATATGTGCAAACTAATAAAATTTAACTCATATAAATAAACACTGCAGTGGTGGTTGGCAGAGGCTAAAGAGTAAAGACAATGAGAAAAGAAGGAATATTGTTCAAAGCATACCAAATTTCTGTTAGACAAGAGTAACAACTTATGGAGATTTATTAGCTAGGATGGTAATTATAATTAATTGTGGTGTATATTCTATAGGAGGTAAAATAGCAAACTTGGCATTATCAACCTGACTTCAGAGCTTGCTAGTATGGATTACTGAAAAAGTAATGACACCTCACTAGAAATGCATATATCCCCTGCTCACACTTTGATTAGTGAGTACTGGTACCAAAAAGAAGGGTCTTACTGGAAAAATGATGGGTTCCAAAATGAGACAGTTAAGGTCATCCTGGAATAGCATGTTGTTTGTTGTTAAGCAACAGTACGGAAGCACTCAGATCTTGAAGATGTTATGTCACACAGCAGAAGACAGCTTGAAGTAGTTCTACCTGTGACCTAATTGGGACGTTTTATGGGTAAAAATATAGTAACAGTAATGGTGCATTCTGTACTAACCATGTACAAATGTGCATGCATGGGTATGCACAAGCATGTCTGCATGTGTTGATCTAAGTCATTCATATAAAATATAGTGGACATGATAGGAAAAAGTTGTTTTTTCTAGAAGACTCATGAATGATAAAGGTAGGGATAATAAATTAGAGATCACTTTGCAGAAGTCCTTGAAATATTTGGTATAAAAAGGGATCATCTGTTGATGAGAAAGCCATTGACTAAGTTATTGTTAGGGAATAGGCTACTTGCATAGTATCAAATATTTATTATTAATATTCTATTTATTAAGTAAAAATGTAAAAAAGGATGCCTGAAAAATGGAGAAACATGTCAAAAAACCTCAATTAACCTTTCAAATTTAAACATTTAATAATGGAACACAATGATACTTTGTACCTCCTGTCATTATACATTGAGAGGGACATATCACCTATTTAATGCCATTTCCAAAAAATTAATCTGATATGATAATAAAATATCATAAGGAGGTGGTAATTGACAAATTCAAAATGAAGCGCATTCTATGAAATAATCGGTTTGAAATTTTATAAAAATCCAACATTAACATCATAAAAGGTAAACATGGAAGAGTGATTATTTGATTAAAAATCTTTAAAATTAAACTCAATGTTTTAAATTGTCCTGGGCTCTGGATGTCTTCTAAAAACTGTGTTATTAGAAAACGTGATTTTTTTCTGTACAATGGCATGTCACTGTATTCATTTTAAACATTTTCTTATGGTTATTGTGGTGGAGTTATATACCATTTCCCATTGTGAATAAATATTATCTATTAAGTGTGTGTATATGAATTATAGATTATCACTAATACAAAAAGTCAACATGTGAAATACTCCAAAACCAAACTTTCTGAGCACCAACATGATGTTATACATATGGAAATGTCTACGCTGAAATGTTTTGTGCATAAAATCATTTAAAATATTGTATAAAGTTGCCATCAAGGTAAGTGTATATAAAACATAAGTGCATTTTGTTTTTGTGGTTGGGTCCCATCCTCAGGATAGCTCATCATTTATAATATATTTCATTTTCCAAAATTTAAATTATCCCAAATTTGAAGCACTTCTTGTCTGGACCATTTTGGATAAAGGATCGCTCACCTGTATTAGAGTCCTGGCAGTGTCTGAAAGTGATTTATGAATAAGAATAAATGTAGAGTGATGGGGACATTCAGAGGCCTGTGATAAATTCTGTGCTTGACAGGAGATTAATTTGTGGAGAAAATATAACACAGGAAAATATTATCTCTAAAATTTTTAATTCATAAAATACCATATGGGTTGATGTAAAAATAACTGCCAAATGTTATAGCACAGATCAGTGCACTTTTATGTACCTATGAGTCCTGGGGACCCTACTGAAGGGCAGCCTCTGAATTGGTGGTATGAGGGGGGCCTCAGAACACACATTACTGAGTAACAAGGTGTAGAAGTTACTAAGAATTAAAGTAGTGAAGGAAGGATTCATGCAGGAAAAAAATCTCGTTATATTATCTCTTTTTCAAAAAGGAAAGCAAAGTTTCCTCTGTGTGCCCATTGCGAGCAGAGAGAGCCAGAAGATCCAAAGATCTGCCCCTGCCTGGCGGGCACTGCCACCAGGAGGTCCTTCCCTCTGAGTGCCCAGCATGGGCAGAGAGCCAGAAGAAGGTTTGCCTCTACCTGCCAGGCACCACCACTGAAAGGCCCTTTCCACTGCACACCCAGCATAGGCCAAAGGAAAAGGACAGATCCACCTCTGCCTGCTGTGCACCGTCACCAAAATGCCACCTCCTGTAAGAGGCTAGTATGTGCGGAGAGAACCAGCAGATCCGCCTTCACCTTCAGGGAGCTGCCACCTGAAGGCTCCTTCCTGCAGGCAGCCAGCAGGAGCAAGGGACACACAGCCAGGTAAACTCTGTGCATTCATAGGCCACCATCAGAGGCCTTTGGTTCCCTCAGGCAGCCATCACCCACTAGCAGAATCAGACAAACACACCCCTGTGTGGCTGCCCGCATCGTGGGAGCTGCAATGTAGACACACAGACTGAGAAGCAGCCCCATTCACATGCACCCCTTATCGTCAGCGAGGCCCCAGTGTAGCTGCATAGGTCTGGAGAAGCCTGTTCCACACCCTGCTACCTCCCTGCAAATCTGGAATTAGAGGCACCTAGGTGCCTGTCCCACCACTCTACACTGCTTGGGGCATCCAACGTGGGAAGTATCTGGGGCCCCACAACCAGCTTCTTGGGAGGAACTCAGGAGAATGTCAAGACAAAAGAGCAAAAAGCAAACTCAGACCTCTAGCCCACACAGAACAAGTCTGGGAGATACAGTCATGGAAGAAAACGGAAGTCATACATCTGAACTCTCTGGAATTGTTCAGCAGGTCTAAAGAAGACATAGACAAAAAAGAGGAGCATAGGAAAATGATGGAAACCTTGAATGAATGTAGAAAGGAATTACAATGCATGAAACAGATTCAAAGAGAGATGTAGGAAATTAAATATTCAATCAAAAGCTGGCAAAACCACTTGAAAGAGACTCAAGATAGACTTTCAAACCTTGAAGACAGGATTGCAGCTAGTGATCGTGAAAGGAAAGATCTCTTAAAAACAACACAGAATCAGGAAATAACAACTCAACAGCTGAAAGATGAGGCAAAGAAGCATAATTTAAGAATGATAGGTATCAATGAAAAAGGAGGGGACAACATAAATGAAATTAAAAGGATATTCACAGAAGTAATAGAAGAAAATTTCCTAAACATGGGAAATGGATCTGGCATGCAACTAAGCAAGGCATATACAACTCCAACTAGCCATAACCAAAGTAAATCTACACCTAGACATATAATAATCAAGATCCCAGAAATTCAGCACAAGAACAGAATATTAAAAGCTGTTAGAGAAAAAGAGACAGATCACCTATGAAAGAAAACCAATCAGAATCACAACACACTTATCAACACAAACCATCAAGTAAAGGAGACTTTGGAGTGAAGTGTTTCAAACTCTGAAAGAAAACAGCCAACCCAGATTGATCTATCCAGCAAAACTATCTTTCAAAATTGATGGAAAAATAAGATACTTGCATGATAAAAAAAAAACAAACTGAAGGAATTCATTATTACCAAAGCAACCCTACAAAGAGTGCTAAATAATATTCTAGAGAGGGATAAAGATGACCATGGTTCCAGGAACAGTAGCAGAGGATCACCAAACAAGACAGGCAATACAGTGAAGAGAAAAAGTGAAGTGTCAACAACAGGAGGATAACAGGGCAGAGACAAACCAATGTATGCTAGTTGTAGCCATTAATGTAGATGGTCAGATCAGCAATAAAAAGAAACACAGGAAGAGTGGATCAAGAAACAAGATCCATCAATATAATGTATACAAGAAACACATTTAACTGGAAAGGAAATTCATAGACTGAAAATCAAAGGAGAGAAAACAATTGCTCCATGTGACAGGAGACCAAAAAACAAAAACAAAAACAAAAAAAAAGCAAAAGTAACTTGCCCACCAACTGCAGAATGGATAAGAAAGATATGGTATTTTCATGCAGTGGAAAAGTACCCAGCTATAAAGTAGAATAATCTCAAGCTCCTAAGGTAAGTGGACGCAACTGGAGATCATGTTCATGGCCGAAGCAGTTCAAACTCATATGAGTGAACCCTAGCATAAGAAAAAGAAGGAATTAATAGGATCCAAAAGCAAAACAGTTACTGAAATAGGAAAGGGGAGGAAACACCTGGGAGGGAAAGGTGGAAATTACTGTCAGTTTCTTATTGTCTTATCTTGAACTCTTGCATTGTTTTCACAATTTTGTTAGGTTTGGCTATGTTCTGTCTTGTTTTGTTAGATTTTATGCTGTCAGATGGTAGGGGCAGCTATATTGAATATAATGGGATATTTTATGATAATCATTGTTTCCTATTATATTGCTTTGAAGACTTAGAATGCTTTCATTCATTGGTTTGATTGGTTTTATTCTGTTTTGTTTGATTTTATTATGTTTGATGGTATGAACAGCTGTTTTGAAGAAAATGAGACATTATGGTAGTCATTGCTGATTTACTATCATCTTGTTTTGAAGTCCTACCATGATTTTGTTCTTCTGTTTTAATTGGTTGCATCCTGTTGTGTTTTATTTGATTTTGTTATGCAAAGATATAGAAAAACATTTTGAGGAAAATGAGATATTATAGTAACCATTGTTCATTTTCTGTTATTTGATTTTGAAGTCCTGTAATGCTTTTATTCTTTTGAATGATTTTATACTATTTTGTTATGTTTGGTATTATTGTGTGTGAAGGAGTGACAACTATTTCGAAGAAACATTATGTTAGCTACTGTTGATGTCCGGTTATCTTGTTGTGAAGTGCTGTGTTGCTTGCTTTGTTTTGTTCTGATTTGCTTTGTTCTGTTCTCTTTTGTTTTATTCTCTTTAAAATAAAAAAAAAATTTTAATTTTAAAAAAGGAAATCAAAGATATTTATACTTTCTTTCCACAATGCATCTCAGCAGATAGCATGGAAGAGACATTGTATGTTGTAGTGAATGCTGTGTGTAGTTCAGAGTCTCAGGTACAGGAGAAGATCAGTGAATATATGATTTAGTTTATTACTAGGAAATTACCTGTGATTGGCAGAAGAAATTGTCAGAATACAACTGTGGGTTAGTAAATAATTTTGACCCCAGAGAAGCAGAACTCTGCCTGGCAGGATGAGGAAAAGGAATAAAACATCTTTTTAAAAGATTATAAAAACATATGCCTTACATCATTAAAATTGTCTAAATTGGACAATGGCATTCCAAAATAGTGTGTGGAACAATTATTCTGGCTACTAGAAGGAGTCTTGATTGGGGAGGCATAAAGTGAGGATAGCTCAAAGTTGTGTAATCCAGACCATGTGTAGCCCTCCTTCCAGGTTAGTCGTTTTTGGTCCTTAATCATTTCCTTTACCATCCTCTCCTCTACTTTTATCAGAGTTCAAGATGATTACAGTTAACCTAATTTCAGGACATTACTCATTGGTAAAGTTGAGAAATCAGTCATCTTCTCCCTTTACCATATCAAAGCTCTTTCTTACATTAGCATTTGGGTTTTTAACCTTTTACAAAGATTTCTTCTTAAATTGACTCTATGGAACTTGCTGTAAAGGTTAAGGCAATATGTTAATCTGTTTAATCAAGTTCTTCCTTTAAATCACTAATGAAGTTCAATTAGTTGGGCAATTATTGATGTTAGCTCAATAGATGTAAACATTTAGAAGTATCCATTTGCTACTCTTCAAGCAATTAGAGAAGTTCACATGCTTATTGTGAACACTGTCATTTCTTCCTGTCCATCTCTATTTTCCTTTTCTAAAAAATTGGGTTTTAATACATATTTGCAGTACACAATAATTACATTCATTTCAGGGACTTAGTACACATCTCAGTTCTTCCCCCCCCACTTCATGTCTACCCTCAGTTTTTTACTGACATCAGATATATTTATTTGTCTTATAAGTCCTTATAAATTATCATATATTCAGATTAACAACAAATTAATAGGCAGAACACATATCAATAAAACAATTGTACTAAATAAAAATAAAGTTTTGGATACATTGTCTATGCTGGATTACAATAACCTGTTTTCTCTTTTTTCTTGTTATGTGTCTTTTATATCATACTTTATTTATATATTGAGTTTCTAATATAAGAGAAACCATGTGATAAGCTTCTGGGTTTGATTTACTTCATTTAACATTATGGCCTCAAGGTGCAATTACTGTCCTACCAATGATTCAAACTTTTCCTTTTATATGACAGGTTATTGCTCCATTGTATATAAATACCACATTGTCTTTATCTATTCATCTGTTGATGGATATATATCAATTCTTCCAAGATTTAACTATTATGAATTGTGATGCTATAATCATGAGTATGCATACATTACTACCTTTAACTCTTTGAGAAAGACACTTAGGATGGGACTATCTAGGTCAAATGAAATTTCTAGCTTTAGTTTCATTTTAGGAATCTCCATACTGATTTTCATAGTGATCATGCTAGTTTACATTCCCACCAACAAGGTAGAAGTGTTCCTTTTTCCCTGAAGCATAATCAGCATGTGATTTATTCCTCTTCTTAATGCTGCTATTTGAGAAACCAAATTTATTAATATTTTAAGAGTAATTCACCTGTTTTTAATCTGTATCAAATATCTCTTAAATTGTCTAGAAATTTTTGTAAACAAAGAAAGAATATAATATTTGAATTGCTGTATTATGTTATAAGGTTAAACAATTTAAGCACTTTAATTCTTCAAGGATGTGTGCATACTTAAAAATGGAAAGTTTGGCATGCCAGAAATTTGTGAGTAATCTGTGTATGATATTAGAAATGAATGATGACATTTTAATTACTTGATAATAAGTATAATGTTTAAGGTGGAGTGTGAACTTAATTGACTTGAGAATTTCCCAGAAAATTAGTAAAACACATTCCTGGGTTTATCTGGATTGGTCATGGAGTCATGACGTTGGCCTCAATGCCCATGGGTCCTGCAAAGTACATTTATAGGACTCAGTGCCTCCCTTGAAAAGTAGAAAGAGCTAAAGAAACAACCATCCACAATATCTCAATGAATTAGAAGGGTAAGAACAAAGTAAATTAAAGTCAATAGTGGGAAAAAGAAGTAATAGAAACCTGTACAGAAATAAATGAAATGGAAATTTTAAAAAATACAAAAGATCAAAGAAATAGAAAACTGATTCTTTGAAAAGATGAATAGACAAAACCATATGGAGATTCCTCAAAAAATTAAAAATAGAACTAACATATAACCCAGGAATTCCATTATTGGGTGTATGTTCCATGGAAATAAAATCAGTATGCTTAAGAGACATCTGAACTCCTTTGTTCCATGCAGCTAATATTCACAATAGCCAAGAGATAGAACAAGCTAAATGTTCATCAGCTAATGAATGAATAAAGAAAATATGGCATATATCCATAATGGAGTACCATTCATTCATAACAATGAAATCCTATTTTTCGTGATAACATGGAACTGATCAATATGTTAAGTGAAATAAGTCAGGCATAGAAAGATTTACATCATGTAGAATATAAGGAGAGTGGATTTCCTAGAATTTGAGAGTAGAATGATGATTAGCAGAGGCTGAGGACATTAATGAGTTGGACAATCAGGACTAAATTATAGTTAGTAGTAAGAAATCAGGGGCACTATTACACACAGGGAGACTCTAGGTAACAATTATATACTGTACATTTTAAAAAGGCTTTTGAACGCTTTTACTATAGACCTAATAAATGTCTAACAAGATAAATATGTTTAATATTATTTAAGCATCATGCAATGTTCCATGTGCTGAACATTACATTAATATGCATAGTGTGTATTTTTATAAAATATTATTGTTAGAATGTGCTAATTACTATGATCAGGACTGATAATGATTTAGTAAGAGTTAACAAATGTTACACATTACAACATGTTCCACAGATACAATCTTTAAAATACTTTCTCCCCTTTTCAAGGATAATCTCTGATACTATGACATTTATTTCCTGACAGTGTTGTACTCTAAGTACAGCATATATAGAACATGATTTTGAATTTCAAGCTTACAAAAATGGTTTCATTACATAGTACTATTTTTGTATATAATTGCTTTTAAATTTGGAAAGAAGGTTATGACTGACTTTACTATGGTCCTTAAAATTAAAATACATATACATAATTAAAATACATATATATGTCACAATATATTATACACAACAGGATTGAACTATATATTTATATGCTTCTGTACATAGACAACAATATGATTATAAAAATTCATTTTTAGCTCTGAATATGTCCATCTTCAAACTGTAAACAGGTCATCTTTTCAAAGAGCACATATTCTTTGTGAAATCACATATATTCTTTCTGCATACAACTGTTAAGGATCTGATCCATAAATCAGAGAATGAACGTAAATTGAAGGAATATTGAGCAATTAGCATTCTGTAGGAAAGAGTACAATCTAAAATGTTTTGTCTCCAACAATAGGTTTAATTTATAAGTGATTTAAATATCGCTGAAATCTGTCTTTATGTATATTAAGTCATAATTATTTGGGGCCAAAATAATAGACTAGTAGCATATTAAATAATACAAAGAAAAAAACTGAATAAGTATAAAAAAGATATGGGTTAACCCAAAGTGTGATTTATGTTTAAGAAAAAAAGATGACATTTTAAAACCTGACCTTTATTAATAAGAGTAAAATACTTTGAAAATGCCAAGCCATGCACACACATATATTGGAGTATGAAAGTAAAATGTATTTAATTATCAAGGTATTTGTTGAAATGAAATCACAAGTTCTATGATAGAAACCCAGAGAGACCTATGATTACTGTGGTATGTCCACTGCAATGATCAGAGGGGAGTCTTCAAGGGCTCCAGGTGTCCAGACATCTGCTGTTAGAACAGCAAGCCCAGCAGTGTATTTCCTTTGGAACCTCAGGGCTGAGCTTTAGTGTTCTCTCTGATTGCATCAGCTGTTAACTTCTATCAAGCTCTCTCATCCCAAGAACACAGTAAGTACATGTCTGCCTCACAGCTTGGCACTTGATCTTCATACCATGAGAAACATCTCTGGCTTCAGACTGACTTACTTTCTGCCCATGAAGCAGGCTTACTGCACCAGGTACCGATTCCAGGTGAGAGCTGTAATTACCTCCCTAAACCCATGAACAGGAATTAATCAACTTGCATAAATAAAGGCAGACACCAATATTGTGAAGCCACATTTTTACTTACAGATATGTATTAAAAGAAAATAGATGCCTAAGATTTGTGGCAAGGTGGTTCGCAAAGGTTCAGGACAGCTGTTGAAAGCTGAGAGCAATTTCCTCTGCCTGAACTTTGTACTGCATGGCAGCTGTAGGGCCCTACAAAAGTTGTACTCTGGGTTTACCCCATGGTGTTAATATAAATCCTAACATATGGCTCACATGTTGTAGGACATTCTGTCCTTGAAAGGACAAAACTATTTTATCTTTGGAGGGACTAGACTCTGAGCTACTTCTCCTTTATCTCAGCATGCTGCATTCCCAGCACATTCCGGGATGATTTTGTGAATTAGAGTAAGAAATGAGGGAAGGTAAAAGGGGTCCAGCAGAGGCAGCATGGAGCAGAGGCCTCTTTCAGAGAGGTCTTCTTAAATCACCTATGTAAAACATCTGACTCTACGTCCTTGGTCCCTCTTGACTCCTCTGTGCATGTTTATTCACAATGAAGGTACTTAAAACTCCCACAATAAACCGCCTAAGGCTCAGGAAATTCTCTAGTCTTTTTATTATGACATACTCAGGACCTAGAGTCCTGCTTGAAATACAATGGGAGTTCAGCAAGTACTGCTGCAGGAGTGAATGAATGGAAAGAACATGGAATTTTAAATCAGATTTCAGGTTATAATAATCTTAATTCCCATACTGTTTTTCCAAAAAACACTTAGTCTTCTCTATTAATGTACTTTCTTCAGAAATATCACTTACTAATACAAAGTATAGTATATATGATAAAGCCACTTAAAGCATTCCTTAATTTTATACCTACCTTCCAACTACCCTAACAGGAGAAAAATTAAAGTTTTCATTTTGTATTTTGAAGATGTGTAAATAAGACAAATTCCTCTAATGTTAAATTACAAATTTATGATAATAAATTAAGGGTATAGTCAATGCAAAGGAATTAGGACCTGAACAAAGACAAGTGTAAATGGATGGTATCAACAAAATAAGATTAACAATCTGGTTTATTTTCAGCAAATGCAAATACTACTTCAAATTATTATATTATACCAGATGTTATCATCATGTGTATTTTGCAAACCAGGCCAAAAGCATTTGTTTGGATGGTACAGCAATGACAAATTTTGTTTGGGCCATACTAAAATTAACTTTAATGCCATTTTCTGTCTGTATTTTACACATACAGGTTTTTAGGAGAGAAATAGTAGAAAATAGAATCTCTGTGCAATGACTCCATCACTGTCCATCTTAGCAGTTCCTACAAACCCAAGTAGCTCAGGCATATCTCAGATTTACTGGGTAATAGAATAGGACTTCAGCTTCCCAACAGTGTGGGATGCAAAGTTTTCCAGCCTATGCTGCCCCTCCCCAATAACCCTTTCTCCACCACCTTTCCCCGTATTATCTTGTTCTTGAATCTTGGCTTCTGAAAAGTTACACAGCTATGTGGCCAAATTGGCAAAAACTTGTACTTCTGTGTCCTGCACAAATGGAACTTGACCCCCCCAACTTATATTCTTTCTTTTTCTCGTAGTTTTCAGGTAATTATGTGGGCATATCCTCATATGGCTTCTATGCACTCATGTGAAATAAAAATATACAATATAGCTTCCTATTATTGATACAATTGTTGTCTGTTAATACTTGTGTGGTACTAAACAGAACATAACCTTGTATTTTGCTTCAAACAACTGAGTTTTCATGTAAGTGATATGATATGTACACCAGATTAGGTATGTAAATATGGAGAGAGTATTATTCACACTTGCAGAATTTAACTTCCATCATTCATAGCAAGGATTCACAAGGTTCTGGCAAAGGGTCAAACAATAAATATTTTAGGCTTTCTGGTGCACAGTGTCTTTCAGAATTAGTTCAGTCTTCTTCCCCTGTAGCTCAGAGTAATCATGAACCATATGTAAATGGTTATGGCTGTGACCCAATAAAATTGTACTTATACAAAAAAGTGCCTGGCTATATTTGTCTTATGAACTGTGGTTTACTAATCTCTGGCTTATAAAAGGGGAATTACAATACTCATGTCATGACTTTTTTATGGAGTTGATAGAATTGATCAAATACATGAAAAGGGACTACTTCATCAGCTGTAAATCATGATACCCTTACATGTTGTTAATTACTAATAATATAGCCATGCTAATAATAGAACCCATGCTGAAAGATACTTTTATGGTGAAGTATAATAATGTGAATCTTCAGTACCACAGAAAATGACTTTTTCCACTTCTTTGATCAGCCTGATGGCAGAATCTGCTCTCTAGTCTTGAAATACATATTGATTTCTGGAAAATTATACCTATTTTTAAGTATCAAGTATTTGATATTTTTTCTATGAAGAGTATACAATGCAAACACACCACTACATTTGATTTGGCTAATGAAAATCAATAAAAGCATAAGATTAAATTACAGAGAGAAATAAAATTGATGATATAAAACTAAGAATGTCAAGCATGACACACATTTTTATTGTGCTACCTTAAGGAGAATGTTCTAAAATGCATTTCCATCAAGAGTACTCAGATGATGCTATCCATTTAAATAGATTTTAATTCATTCTAAATTAAAATTGAAATACAAAGCACATGAGATGACCACATTAAAGAGTCATTGTTGAGTGACATGAATTGTGATGGCAGATTTGTTGTCTGCTTGGGAATGCTGAGCAGGGACAATGGCACTTCTGCTAGGAAATCTGGGAGAGCACATTTTATGCACATCTCTGAGGAGCAATTAAACTAACTGAATTCAATTAAAAACTGGCTCAAAGCCAAGAGGATATGCACTTAGCCTGGAGAATAGAGGCATGTATTTAAAAAAAATTAAAAATCTGAGAGTTGGAAGCAAGAGGTAGAAGATTGCACCAATTCTTTTAGATACTATCTTGAATGAGGTTGTGTTACTGCTATAATAGCAAATCATCTTAATAAGCAAGGGCCTTCAGGAATTATTTCCAGGTCACTGCTTCAAAAGCTGAACTAAGAACTGAGTAGGATCCTAGCCAAAGATTTAGTTAAAAGTTGTTTTTACACCACTTATTCTATTATTTCTGATTAGGATGTGCTTATTGAACACTAAATGTGCATTTATCATCTCACATGCTACATCAAAACGTATCTATGTATTTATAAATTAAATATTTTATTTAGATTAATATCATGTTTTTCTTTCTCTTTCTTTTTCTCTTTCTTTCTTTCTTTCTTTCTTTCTTTCTTTCTTTCCTTCTTTCTTCTTTCTTCTTTCTTCTTTCTTCTTTCTTCTTTCTTTCTTTCTTTCTTTCTTTCTTTCTTTCTTTCTTTCTTGTGTTGATATTGGTGCTAGTGTTTGGGTACCCAGAGCCTTTCAAGTATTAGACAAGCACCTTTCCACTAAAATACACAGCTGATACTCTGTTGATGTTTTTAACATGGTATTGCTGCTTATATTAGCTTTTATGAAATACACATCAATGTTTATGTAAGAAACAGTAATATATGAAGGTTTTCCCACAAAGACTACATACTTGGATGAGTGGATATCAAGGATCACAGATTATTTTCTTGCTTTATGATAAACTTTTTACTAAAGAGTGGTGTGAACATCCAGAACTGTGAAATGGAGTTCTCCTACACATTTTCATATTTGTCTATTAAGTAAAGACAGTACTAATGGTTGGGCTTGAAATGTGAACCTAGTAGAAGAAAAGCTTGTTTCTAGAATAGTTAATAATGAACTATGTACCTAAAATTATTTATAAAATACTTTAGGTACTGTCATAAGCAATGACTATTTGTTATAGTTAATTGCTACATTTATTAAATAGATATT
This sequence comes from Hydrochoerus hydrochaeris, assembly GCA_004027455.1. Taxonomy (NCBI): domain Eukaryota; kingdom Metazoa; phylum Chordata; class Mammalia; order Rodentia; family Hydrochaeridae; genus Hydrochoerus; species Hydrochoerus hydrochaeris. Next base: position 141,929 of record PVLA01004678.1, on the reverse strand, counting down.
CTAAACATAAAAGTTATCTCTATCTGTAGTAACAAATTATTTTGTTCACTACTGTATGCCATGAATTGCAATAAACATTTTGATTGCATTTTTTTACTTATGCCTCTCAATAACTTTATAAGACAAAAACAAACAAGAGATAGTAATCAGAATGTAAAATTCCACCATGAATCCCACAAATGCACAAACTCAGCATTATTCTCCCAATTTTACTGGTGAATACACTGAGGATAAGAAGTTAAGAAACTTACATAGGTGATAGTACTACAAGTTAAACCCAATAATATTCTGATTTCAAAATTCACCCCTATCTACTGCAATAGACAAAATATAGTCAGCAGTATCAATACCCTTGTGCACACTAATTTCACAATGGAATAAATATTTACAGTAATTGTCTTCAATATTTCTCAGGGAAGACAGGGATTTGGAAAAGAAGATAAGCAGAAGATAAAATAATTTTTTGGTCATGTCTTGAAGAGAAGAAACTGGAGAGGAGATAAAAGAAGGATCGAGGTGTATAACTAAAGAGACATTTTCAGATGTCAGTGTCAAATATGTTGGATAGTTTGTGACATAGTTATTCCATACTGGAGATTAGAAACATTTTGTTAAGAATTTAGCAGATATTAATAAGGTCACATCTATTATCATCCACTTACCTAGTAGGAAAAATGGTAACAAAATTCCAATTCATTCACTTACCAGATGAATTTAATTCAGTGGGTCAGTCTCATTACTAGTTTTATTCCAATAGTTCATAGGTTCCTTCAATCTTATCCTTTAACTACCTCTCATATAAGTTTATAAGTGAACAGGTTGAGAAAAGATTGAAATGCAGTATAAGTATTAAAAAAGAAAATGTAAATTAAAATGTGGAAAGTTTAAAAGAGTTGGTATGGAATTTTAATAAAAATTTAGATTTATTTAACCTTAGATCTGGTTTCATTCTGCATGTCAACAGAGAGGAAAGGAATATGCAAAGTTGGCTTCAGCTCCTTTGGACACATTGTACCAGATCTCAAGGACCATTCAGGGCTCTGCAGGGTATGTAACTCTAAATCCTCATGGAATTTCAGTGCAATTCCACAGTTTTAGGAGTTTCATGAGCATTGATATGCAAATGTGATAACTTGGCTACACAGTAATTATGTATAAAGACTCAAAATTATAAGAATTTACCAGGCAAAGTATATAATAGTCTCTTCAAAAGTTTCTATGAGTTCTTGCTCTCATTTTTGCACAGATTCAACCATTTTCAGAAAATGAAAATGTTGGTTGCGATATCAGATTAACTCTTACACTTAGTAATTGCTTGGAAAAAACACAGCAATTTAGAAACACATAATAATGATCCCAAAACACCATTTAACACCTTTTTAAAGACTTCAATACCTGATTACAGATAGAATTTAACCTTAAATTCTAATTCATATGAATTACATTTTCAATTATTAATACAATCTGTTTTTTAAACTCAGCACATGATATAAACTTAATTTTCCAATTACTTGATTCTTATTATGGAAGCACTCAATTATACTGCTAAAGTCACATTCTCTGAATGTTTTTCAGAAGGATGTATATGGTTAACATTACCTAGAAATGCTCATCTCAGAATAAACTTTATGTTCACTGCTTTTTCCAACAAACTTTTTAATCATGCAAACAAAAAATAACCACAAAATTTTTATGGTTCACATATGTCCTGAAACTAGTCATATGCAACCCTTGAGAATTAAGAGATCACCATTAAAATAATCTATAATTAAAAGTACATTTAAATAAAAGTTTAAATATTCCAGTACTATTTCTTCACATGTAGAATTTAATATTTTCATAGATAATTTGATAAATGTTATTTCTGATATTCTCAAAGAGAAAAACCTAAATTTTAAGTTAAAATGCTAGCATTCTTCTTGAATCAATGTCTAATTATCTATTATCCAAGCCTTGTTAAATTATCCTACATAAAGAAGGTATCTCTCAATGCAGGTTTTATGTCACTAATAACTACATTCACACATGAGGGCAGATTTATTTTGTAGAAATGTATTACTTAAAGAAACAATCCAATACTGTCTCATAAACAGTATTTTTTAAAGTAGTTTAACCATGGTCAGAATTTATTGATAACCAGATGCCACAATTTATGACATATATGTTGCCACCTCTAGAAAACTATTTAATTCAAATATTTTTCTGTATCCAGACTTTATTTTGCTTTTCATAGAAACAGACAGAGCCAAATAACCTTAGATAATTACTGTTTTAGTTATTTTTCACTCTCATTGTTGAGACAAAATACCCAGCACCCAACATAAAAGAAGGAAAGGTTTATTTCTTACAATTTGGGAGGTGTCAGTCCATACTCAACTGGCTCCAAGGCAGGGTGGCATGGAGGGGGGCCTCAGTTCAGCGCAGCCACAAGCAGTAAGGTGGAAACCGTCAAGAGAGGGAGACAAGCCTTCTTCCCTGCCATTACATCATATCGCGGCTCCACCCCTGGGCGGGTGCAGCACTCACACCACCAATCCGAGTGCTAGACAACGAACCAACCGCAAACGCTAGATTTGGTCACATCTCTGTATATGCTAAACCATATACATCCTTGCATGAGGCTTGGGGCGAGACCACAGGAACATAAACCACAACAATTGCATTTGAATGGGAATAAACAATACCATGGAATGAATATATAGCTTTTTTGTATAACCTTACAGAGTGCTTATAATATTTGATAGCAAGTAGTCTTTAGTCTAAGTAAAACCTAAGTGAGCCACACTGGCAGCATTAGTTGTGGAATGAGTCTTCCTAGACCCTGTTCATTGCTATCGCCAACATTTCAGATGAATTTTTTCTTTTGCCTTGAAAACAGGAATCTTTTACGTCCCTGATGCCTCAAGACTTACCACCAAATCTTACAATATGCATATAAAGAGAAGAGTTCCCATTTATTAAGGTTCTTCTCATTTCCTTCACTATTTTGGCATTTCCCACATTATCCTTAATCTTTACAGTAACGATATGAAGTAAGTAATATTATCTCAATAAATGGTTTTTGAAATACTGAGAATTGGTATAAAGTGATTTTTGCAAATTGACATAGTAATTAGGAAGCTGATTCAGAATTCGAACTTGTCTGTCTCACACTGCTTCACTAATGTGTTTTGGTTGTGTTTGCATAGAATGCCATGATAATCTCTTCTGAATTATTTCAAAGAGTATATTGTTGCTGGCATAAAGGCACAACAGACATTTTTAAAAGGATACACTAATGGTGTGTTATTAGTTCTATCAATAGCTGTCTTTTATTTATATGATGTCAATCCATCATTTTAATTAACTGATTGCTTTCAAAGTAATTATGTTGCCTCCCTCTTTCCCCAACTCAACTGATAAAAGCTCTGAGAAGTTTCATGGCACTTGACCAACTTTCTGTCTCGGTCTAGATAAGACAGGATCACCAAGATGCCATCCCTGTCGGGGAAGGTCCTCTACTCTCAGCTGTTCTGATGTAGGGCCTACAGAGGAAAACGAATCATGTATATATCTTATCATGTGACTAAGGACAATACAATGCATTTTTTTAAAGTAATCAAATGCAATTATTTTTAAAACCACTTCCTAGAAAAGGAGAATTCATTGTTTTAGGAATCAAACAAAAATATCAAAATAGAAGTGGTTTGGGGAATAAGAAACAACAGACCATCAAAACTTGGCTTCTTATTTCAGCTCTGCCATCAGCTGGATGGGTAAAATAGGATAGTTAATAGCTGACACCTGGCTGAGTTTCCTGGTTTCTTAAACGGAGGACCCTGAATTGAGGTGTCCACACCTCAATTATTAGCTCCTGAATTTGTCACTCTTATGAGTCATTTAGAGGTCTAGAAATCCTAAAGAATCAAAAGAATAAGACTGGGTGTGTATTTCAGTGAAAATACCAGTTTGTACTAATGATGAAATGATTTTAGGAAACACAGGAGAAAATTTTTTTCCAGTGTTGCTTATGCTTATGAAAATTCATAATTATATTTCATAATTCTGTGAGAGTATAAGATGGAAAGTGGGTAAATTGTCAATATTTGTGCTTCATCTAGATTGTCTTACAGTCTATAAATTACTTTTCCTTAAAAATAAAATTTAGCCTCAGTGTATATATTCTGTTCTTACAAGAAGCCCTAAATTGAGAACAGCATGAAGGATGAAACTTTGATTCTAGTGATGATAAAATTGCATGTGTGAACATGAACTTCTTTCTGTTCTATGGCTTCAGTTCCTCAGGAGATAGCATTTGTCCAATGAGGATAATTCATCTTTAGTCTATAGGAAAACTGAATAAATTGATCCAAATCTGCATTTCCATAACTTAATGGCAGGCTAAAGTGATGGTTTTACTATTTCTAGTTCTGTTTGGTTTCAAGAAATGTGCAGAAGGAAACAGGATTAACAAAAATCTATGTTAAATCTTTCTCTTTCCTATAAAGAAGACATGAAGATGCATTCAGATATGATATGAAACTTCCAGCTCGTTCATCCTTGTGGTCATTGAATAAAACCTTTATAGCTCATGTTCTAAGGATTAAAATGTCGCCTGGGTGCTGTGTCAGCAACCCATGCAGCACCATCCTCACATTAATGCTGAGCAGGCTCAGGGATAGAGAAAAACAATTTCAGATGTTGACGTTGAAAGATTCGAGAAAGGAGAAAGTTATGTGACTTTTAAAAAGAGGATTTTATAAGTTACTTGCCAATTTTTCCTTTGGAAGAAGCAAGAAATGTTATAGAGATGGGAAATCTGGCTGAGATTCAATTCCAATAATGAAATCAACCTATGTAAGGAAATTGCTTCTCTATAAACCAGAACTGTGAAATTCTCTGTAATATTCAAATTCAGGATACACATAGGAATTTTGGTTGTTCAAGTGCTCTCCAAATTCTTGAAATTTCAGTAAAATATTTTATCTGTAAGGAATTATTTTATTCATGCGGTTTGTTGTTGTTGAGAAAGAAGGTTTTATGGTCCTGCTGTTTCCCACTCCTGAGTGGTGGGATTGCAGTCATTCACCACCTCACAGGGCTTCAGAAATACTTTCAGACATTAATAAGTACAAAGAAAATGGCTAAAAATAAATCATATATATATATATATAGAGAGAGAGAGACAGAGATGGAGAGAGCCAAAATATGTATACACACTTCAAAAAAAGAAAAATGGTATGATAGTTTTTCAACCATTATCCTCATATGAGGGACCCTAGAGAATGTTGTATATCACAGAAAACCCACCTCACTGTGGCCCTTAGAGAAGAAATTGAAAACCCATGTGCAGCAATCTCCATGACCAAGGTTACCCAAGCAGCAGTTTGCTATACTAATAAATGTCTGGAAGCTCATGGTCACCACTTTGAGCACCTCTTGTAATTGTAGTGGGCAAAGTCATTCTGTATTAATTTCATGATGTTTCAATAAAGTTAGTATTAATGTATTTATGCAAGTTTTTCTTTTCTTGAAGTATGTGTACATTTTTTGATGGGCTCTTCCTATATAGTATGCAATATACATATATATATATATATATATATGTATAACTATATTATATATGCTTTGTATATAATATATACATATATTGCATATTATATATTATATATCATATTATATATATATTATAATACTATATATACAGATATATGTGTATATATGAAGGTACAATTAATTTAAAAATAATGCAAAACAGGTTTATATAACTGGGAAATCCAATATTGAGATAAGATTTTAAGAATATTAGAAAAAATGAAAGAAAGCCATATGAGTTGGATAAAATTAATGAAAATTTTCAAAGGAGTAATCATAACAGGAAGGCTGAAAATGACCCTCTCTTCATGGCACATAATGCTAAAAAAAATAGAAGACAGAAAGAAAGAAGTATTACTCAATTCCCATTTTGATTCTACCTTCCATCAAATGTGGGATGATTTTCCCCTTGAAAAGATGAACTGATGATGTTTAAGAGTGAAATGAGATAGAAGAAATCACAAAAATAATAAGAGAATTCTTAGGTATTTTCTTAAAGTGACTGTTTTGGTCTAGAAAAACTCTATCAGTATGCTTAAGGGAATATAAGTATTCTTATGAATGTATTTTCAATAATCATTGAAAAACCTTCTGAAAGAAGCAAGCACAGACAAAAGACAGGAGATTATATAGATAATGGCACTGTTTTAAAGGAGGGAAAAAAAACCGATCCTTACAAATAATAGTTTAATGAATTCAATATTGATCTCTACAAAACTTGGAGTAAGTTATTCAATAAGTGGTTTGTGAATTTGTAGAAAATAAATGGTTATAAATAGGAACCAGCCTGGATATACTAAGGAACAATATTGTTAATGTAAGAGCTACAGCTGTTCCAAGAGGAGAACGTTACAGACTTAATGCATGTGCTGCTTATTACAAGGTATTTGGCACAATGTGTTACATTCCTGGAGAGAAGAAAGCAAAGGGTTGTGATTGGCTAAACAACATTCAGAACCTCACTTCGTGACCTAGGGAGAGAAATGCTTATCAGTTGCTGTCCAAAGAGGGATCCTGAGGCATAAAACAATAGCCCCACCTTCTAGATATTTACATCTTAATGGAAAAAGGGTTCTTGTGTGTTACTGACCTGATATTAGAGTCCCATCTGACCTCTGACAGGAAAAGCACATCAGATAAGCAGATGCTATTGATTACAGAATAATATCTAATTTTTAAGTAGACTCCACCAAGATATCAATAAACAAAAGGTAGACCAGACTCCTCACATTCTTTAACACTGCTATCATTGAGAAAAGTGGTTTTATCAAGATTGGGAGACATGGTTCCTCTGCCCTGCAGGTCTGGCATTCTACCTTCACCTTGGATTTGGGGCCTGTTTGATGAACAAGATAGCTTCAGCTGGGATGCTATGCAAATTTCCAGATGTAAGCCTATGACAGTGACACACCAAATGTAGTCATAAGATGAGCCATCTCAGACACAGAGCCTTCAGATGCCACTTCACTGTCCCAGCTGACACTGCCAGGGGTCTGGCCAGGGGCCGGCCACCCCACCTCATAGCCTTCCCAGGAATCTAAGCATGAGACAAAAACAAATGACTGATGGTATTTTAAACCCCATGATCTGTCCAGGATCTATCTCTCTTTCTCTTTTTCTGTCTGTCTCTATCCCTCTCTCTCTCTGTTTCTCTCTCTCTCTCTGTCTCTCTCTCTTCTCCTACCTCCCTCCCTCTCTCTCAAACTCAATTGTGTAAATACATAAATAAGGTATTTTAAATGACTACTGTTTCAATATGAATCAGCACTAGGCATGATTAAAGATTTGGATTTTATTTTACGTATTAAAGAAGTAAATGAAGTTCAAAATGTTTTCTGTCTGTTTGGAAAAGGACACATATTTTCCTTGAGAATAACTGAGTAGAGTTAGATTAATGGGAAACAATAAACAACAAGTCCAAGGAACTAGTCAAAATTATGGATGTTGGAAATAAAGATGGCAGTAAGCAGAGAAAGAATTTGCTTTCGGACTATATAGATTGGTGTTGGGTTAAGGGTTTAATTGTGCTCATCCCAACTCCCATTTGAAGAGGTCAAAGGAGCAAGGCCTCTTGCAAACCAGAAGCTTCTCAATACACCCATCCTTGTGGGCCAAGTGAGCTTTGAGTTCCAGAAACAGGACTATGAAAAATTGTTTCCCCTGCCCTCCACCTCATCTGTGAAATTTTATTTTGACTACCCTAGGAAACCAATTCAAGGTAGAATAGGCAACACATATCAAGGAGTTAGTTGTAGAATGATACATGCATACTCTCACAAATAACTAGGTGGATGGTCATCCTTTCCTTAAAAACTAGTGAAGCACAATTGAGGGAGGAGGTAACCGGGAGTTTCACTTTAGTTACCCTAAATCTGAGATGTTTGGGAGACATCATTAGCAGAGATATTAGACAATTAAGCATCTAGAACACAGGGGAAAGTCTTGCATAAATAAACAGATGCTTTGATGCTTGTTTATAGGAATATATGTATATATAAAAAAACTCTCCCAGTGATATTTAATATTACAGAATGAATTAAGATTGCCAAGGAAATGGCATTAATGTAATGGGAGAAGAAAACACTGCTTTTAAAGAAGCTAGGGATCCAAGATCATATATAAGAAGGGTAAGCAAAAGAGACTGAGAAGTGGGCAGTGAGGCAGAAAGACAAGGAGAGAGTGTGGTGAAACCAAATCAGCAGAAGCAAGTCTGCAAAGCAGGGCCCATGGCATTCAATCCGATGCTGAAAGTCTGGACAAGATTGGAAACCTTTTCAGCTTATTATCAACATGAATTCTTCAGTGAGCTTGGTGCATATTTTATAGTGGATGAAGGGAACCTGAATAAAGTTGAGAAATGAGAAAGAAGGAGGAAAGTAAAGTGAATGCTATAGACAGTTTTGTTTTCCTCCTCCTGGTCCCAGGGGTTAAACTCAGGACTTCATTGAGAACTTTATCTCATAACCTATTTTATCAATGAAGGTAGAAAGTTTAACAAGTTATCATTGAAGTGCTGAGGAAAACCTTTAAGTTTTAATGATCAGGTAAAAGTTACAGAATAGCCATTAAGTAGACCAGGAAGGTGAGCCGGTGCGTGTGCATGTGGAATATAGTGTGGTGAGGCCTTGGAAACTCAGGGATCGTGAAAGTATGGGGATAGCACAGTGCCTGGGCTTTGAATTCCTTCAACAGTGCTTTGCAGTACTGGTTCAGATCGGGTAGTTGAAAGTGCACTCTGCATGGTGGTGCAGCCAGTAAAGCATAGTAGATAACTCAAGGCTATTTTCAGTCGATTGTTAAAATGATGGGCGTAGAATCCATCAGATATGCACTTATTATCTATTATTGTGGGACAAATTATCCCTAAAGTTAGCAGTTAGAAACAGCAAGCAGAATCCAGGAGGAGTTTAGCTGGGTGGTTCTGACTCACAAGCTCTCTCAAAACTGCAACAAAGACATTTTGTCTGTCAACTGCAGTCATCTCTCAAGACCTGACCAAGCACTATTTCTGAGCTTTTCAGGTGGCTGGTGACAGTCCTTGAAGGATCTTCCTCCAAGCAAATTCAGATATGCTGTCTACAGGACTCCTCACAGCACAGCGGCTGCCTTATCTGAGAGCAAATGATGAGGAGCGTCCATGACTAGAGACACAGTCCTTTTATACTTCAAACTTGATTTTGCATATAAGGGATCTAACCCAAGGCCTTGCAAATACTAGAGACTGAGCTGCACCACTAACACTGCGTTTCACAAATGACATTTCATCACTACTCTCACATTCAACAAAAGCAAGTATCCGTATCTAGTCCCCGTATGGGGTGGACTACACAAGTAGGAGTTATTTAGATTCATGCTAAAGACTTATGTCATAGAGCATAAGGCAAAAATTGAAGTGGAGAACGTTGTGGCATCAATGGATCAATGATTTAAATGTCATGGAAAATTTGTTTCCATGTGGATAGTTGTAATTGGAACATTAAAATTTTCACATTGGAGGTAATATAGACATCAGCTATGACTTCTTTAATCAAAAACCATAGGAAAATATGGTTGAGTTGGCATGAAGGAAAGCAGAGAAATGGAACTGAGAAAGTTATATGTCACATAAGCCATCTGTGTAGATGTTGAAGTCAAGAGAAGAAAGACTAGAACTTGGGTACTGGTATTGCCAATGACCCTCCCTAAACAGGAGGTGGAAAAAGTTTGTGCAAAGAGGCTTCACTGTGACATGGTTGGAAGGGAAGTCGTGTCTCAGACAAGAACAGGTTTTAGTCAACGGAGGGTTTAGAAAGAACATTCTATGAAAAGGTCCTGTAGAAAGAGATTAAGATGGCCAAAAGAAGAGAATCTGGTCAAAAGAATAGTGAACATTAGGAATGGTAAGGAAAACAACTGAATAGTTAGAAAAATTCACAAATAATGGGTGCTCAATAGATTTTGGCCTCTAGTGTTAGAGTCAACCAGTTCCAAAGCTCATCCTGTAGCTTTAGCTCATCATTAATGGCAAGGTGAGACCTTCGTCTAAGAAAATAATGAAAAAGACAGTCTTAACCTCAGCAAATGAAAGTATGAAGGGAAATAAAAGGCTTTTTGAAACTATGGAAGTTTGCATAATTACCAAAGAAAGTAATTTCCAGGATTTAAGTGAAACAATTGTGATCATCATCAAGCCTAGGAATGTGTTGCATTTTCCTCACATCGCTTCTAATTCTCGTGAAACACCTTTTAGATGTCAGGAATAATATTAGAGATACTGTAATTGAAAACCAGAGAGCCCACAGCTTTTTGTTCCCATTAGAATTAAGTTCATGGGTAAAAATAAAAACTTCTGATGTCTAGCAAATTGAACTTGGAGTGATTAATACTAATAACTTAAATAAAATAATTTATATGAAAAGATAAGCAGGGAAAGACTTATGATGTGAGTTCATATTTCACTGAAAATGCGTATTTTAGTTTTTGAGTCCATATTTTCCAACATGCCTCTACAATACACAAAAGTTTGTCCTACTCATGGCACTTGATCAGGGTCACAGATGAAGGCAGAGGAATTGATAGCCAAACACTTAATGATTTTGTGTCTGTCATTGGATAGGAAAATAATGATGAAAACCAAACACCAATGCAAGTGGGCTTTTCAGACTGTATGATACTCTGGTTGCATCCAGCACTGGATCAGGTTTTACCTGACCTCACCCAGGATATCTATCCTGTTGCATGTCCTTCTACCTTACTCTAGCCTTCTAGTTTTTAGTGTGTAGTCATGTAATTTTTATTCTGCATTGTCCAAGTAGAAAATGAGCAATTTTTTAAATACAGAGATTAGTTTCTGAGCAACTTCATTGTCAATGATGGCAACAATAATGATAGCGGTAAAGGAGAAGGGGATGTTTGGTTTATAGAAAATACATTGTTTTAACCATAAGGTAGGTACTAGGGATGATGTAGTTTGATAACATTTTGGTCATTTTATTAATAGAATGTATAATCCACATGTTGATGATAGTAAATAGGGTAATTTCCATATATCTGAAAATGTTACAGTAATTCTCTGAGTTAGTATTTTCTAGAAGCCCTTTCAATGCATAGTAAATATTGAAAAATTGAACAAAGAATAATCTACAAATCTGTCTGTGCTTCTTAAAGCTTCATTGAAATTTAGACTGTTACAAACTTTAGAATGTGGTAATTGTGGTAATAATTCCAAAAACTTGTGAAAGAAATCCCTGGGAAAACACTTTTTTAAAATTTACTAAACATGCTCCAGAAAAATACTATTATTTGAGTAAAAGAAGCTAGCAAATTATAAATTTGAAGCAATAAACCTGAAGGATGAGGTTAATTTCAATTACAGAAGTAAACTTAGCAATCAAAATAGATGAAATAAATCATGCTTAGAAACTTCATTTTCTTTAAGTAATCATAGTTAAAATGGATAAATAATAAGAGTGATACATTTGGTACAGTTTATATATCCAGACCAATTTAAAGTACAATAACAGCAGATATTTTAATATATTAACAAGTCTCTCAACCCTTTTGAAAGTCAACAGGGGAACACAAAAATTAGTTTATCCAATTAATTTGGTAGTTTGTGGCTAAAACATTACTTTATCAGAAAGCTATAAAAGCAATGTAGTGAAGTATCCCCAATATGTATACCAACTGAAATACATACATGCATATGATATGTGTATATCATCTGTGTAAGCATACTAGGAAATGAGATATGCATATATGCACATGTATACACAATGTGTTTGTTCCCAAACAGACATGTACATAGGTATGTGCAGGGATCAACCAGACTGACAATTCTAACCTGAAGTAGTTAGTGGTTTATAGATATAACAAGCATAAAATGGACTAACGTCAACAGGAAGGAGAGGCCGAGAGTCTAGGGCAGGCACACTGCTGTCCTATTTGCTGTTGAGTCACAATGTTAGTGATGTTTCCACCCGCAGTTCTGTGTGGACTTGGAACGAAGTAGATCCTCCTTGGTTCACCTCTGGATTCTACTGCTGCGTGGATGCAGAGATCAGATCATCCATATCTGACTCTTTTTGTGACTCCTGATTTCGACTCCCTGAGGAAGTCGGAGGATCCTGGGGTTACTGGAGACCATGTCTTGCTTGAACTATTTATCACCTACAAATCATCTGCTATAAATACAGGTCAGCAGGCTTTTCATCAGTTACCGGCAATTTATGAAGGTTATGGGAAACAGTGTGAAGGAGATGTGCTCTACTAGAGTAGCTCTCTATTCTGACCCACTCCTTCATTCTTCCTGAATATCAATGATCCATAGGTGTTCCTTTCCATTTAGCATTCAGTCTTTTTAACTGTCCCCTTTGGCTGTTATTTTTATGCCACTGCATCATGACTTTAAGAATTTCTAAGAAACATAAAGATCATATTTGAAAGATACTGTGAAAAAATCATTAAGAGGCATAGAAATCTCTCTAAACCTTAATGACCTGCTTTCTTTCCCTTTTATGTGCAAACCACGCAAAACATTCTTTTTCTCCATTTTTAAAATTTGCACATCTAGCATTAATCCTCCTTTTTTGCTTTGAATAGAATCCACCAAAATGTCTTACAAATACCATGACGACAATCTCTGGAAGTTGAAATAAATCAAATGCATTTCTCCTTTGCATTGCTGAAATTTGTTTGTTTTGAAAAGAAAATGTGTTTGTTCTATAGATGGTTTTGGATTTTGCCCCGGACATATAAACCTTACAAGCATTATCCGAAATGCAAACAAAACAAAACAATATTATAACAAACAAACAAAAAAAATTGACACAAAACAAAAAACGCCACCCAGGCTGCTCTGACTGGCGATTTGTTCCTGGGAACACAGTTGGAGGCCGCTGGGGGAATGATTAACCGTTTCCCTTTCAGTGCTCCTTTGAACAGGCATCCTGGAAGACAGCGCCTCGAAGAGAAGAGAGTCATTCCATTAATATGCATTAAGAAGCAAAGACCTAATATTTCCAACCACTCTGGTGAATCAGGGATCATCAGCACCTTCCTGTGTTCACTATAATCCTCTTTTTTAAAAATCGTGTTCTTGGCTATAGATTGCCCCAGGAGCATGGAACAAGTAAAGAAATTTTTAAAAAATGCATTAGAGTAAATGATGGAAAATTGCTTTATTCAAGTTCACCTGCCGCCCAAGTCACTCACCCTTAGGAAGGCTCCAACATTTTCAATGAATAATCCCAGTCTCCTCCCACTACATCATTGCACTATTTTAGCACTTGTTTTGCAAACCATCAACAGTGTGTACAAGTACAGACACAATCAGGTGGCCAGTGACCGTTCCTGGAGTCGCGTATTTGCAGCCAGTTCACCAAATACTTGAAATACTTCATCAGCCAACGGTCCAGGAGGCTAAACAAATAAATCATAAACTGCTGGGAGGCTTGTGGGAACGTGTCCCCCGCCCCCTCGCTCTCGGCCAAGTGCAGAATCCCGTACCGTCTTCTACCGCTTTTCCGTTTCCCATCTTCCCCCAAACTTGTTTCCAGGGAAACTTAAAAAGAATCAGCTCAGACAACAAAAGTTCCGTCCCCCGCACCGCGACCCGCGGCCCCGCTGACCTCCGCGCGAGCCGCCCCACCGCGACGGACCCTGCGCCGCAGTCCGCCCCGGTCCCGCGCGGCCCGGACACACCGGCAGGATGCTAACTGCATCGCGGCGGAGAACGACTGCGCCTGCCGCAGCCGAGCCCCGCAGCCCGAGCCGGGCGCCCCCTGCGCCGCGACGGACCGGTCTGAGCGCGCCGGCGGTCCCAGGCCCCGCTGCAGGTGGGCGAGACGCGGAGAGAAACCGGGGAGACCCGCCCGCTCGGCCGGCCTTGGGCGGCTGCTCCAGCGGCGGCCGGGACCGAGGACGCTGAGCCTCGCGGACGCCGCATGCGGGACGTGGCCGGACGAAGCTCCGCACCCCGCGCCCCGCCGCCGCCGCCGCTGCCACCGCCGCCGCTTCACTCACCCACTCGCCCCGGCGCGCGCCCCCGGCCCGACGCAGCGCCGCCTCGGCCCCGAGCCGGCAGCCGCGCCAGCGCGGCGGGCGGGGGCGCGCGCGGCACGGACACGCGCCCGGGCGCGCGCCTCCTCCCCCTCCTCCCCCTCCTCGCGCGCCCGGCCTCGTTTTACAACCGCGCTCCCCGCCCGCCTCCGCGCCCAGCGCCCGAGCCGCTCGCTGCCGCCGCCAGCCTGTCCCGCGCCCTCTCCTCGGGCGCCGCGCGCCGGCTCCTGCGGGGCACCGGAGGCGAGGAGGAGCCGGAGCAGGAGGAGGAGGAGGAGCGGGAGGCTGAGGAGCAGCGACGGAGAAGGCGGCGCGGAGAGCGGGCGCGCGCGAGCGAGTCCCCAGCGACGCCGGCGCCCCGACAGGAGCCCCGCGCCCCGCAGACCCGCGCAGCCGCCGCCGCCGCCGCCGCCGCCGCCGCGGCCACTTTCCTCCTCGGCGCGTTCTTTGCTTCTTCGCTGGTCGCTGTGTCGGGGGAAGCTGTGGTGGCACGAACCTCCGCTCCGCGCCGCTCGCGTTTCGGGGTTGTCTCTTCAGAGTCCCCTTCGGGGGCTCCCCCGTCTGGAGGTGGACTCGCTGGGGAAGGCGCGAGGCTCTGGCCCCGGGCTCCCCGCCTCGGGCGCGCGTTGCTGACCCCTCCCCCGCTTTTTTCTTTCCTTTTTAATTTTTAAAAAAATTTTTTTGACTGTGCATTTCCAAATAATAACTCCTGGTTTTCGAAGCTGAGGCGAGGAAAATGGGCACCGGCGATCGGGAGCGAAGGGGCGTCTCTCCGTCAGTGTCGCTGGGTCGCGAGCCTGTGCTGGTGTAGACGAGATCCCCCCAGCTCTCGGAGTGCAAGGTAAGGGGCCCGGGTCACCTTCGCGCCGCCGGGGGTCGCCGCTGCCCGCTCGGGCCAGGGTCCTGGGGTGGGGGTGGCCGGGGAGGCAGCGAGCAGACCCCGCCGCCTGCCTCTAGTTCCCCGCCGCGGCTGAAAAGTTGGAGAAGTCTCCTTTTCAGAGCTGCGCTGGGTCGGAAGGAATACGTGGGGAGACTCGGAAAATCTGAAAATCTGACAGCGGTGGGTGACTGGGGTGATTTGAAGAGAAGGGACGAATTTTAGGCTAAAAGGAAGTTAGGATAAGAGTAGGCATTGGGGCTTCCACTGGGGGGAAAAAGCAAAATCAGTGGAGAGATGGCGCCGTCTATGTTCGGCTAAAGTGTCACCCAGAAAATCAGTTTTGAAAATAGCTAAACTCAATGCTGGTTTTGCCTCTTAGCAAGAGACAGATAAATGAATAAATGCAACATCCTTGAGACCTCAGTGACCAGCCCTAAAATTCACCCCCACCTTCTTTCTGCAAGAGGCAAATACAGTTTAAACAGGCCCTGCAGTCCCAGTTGTGTGTGTGTGAGGTTGTCTTTTTTGTATTATTATTTAGAACGAACATGACTGTACTCTAAGATTGCTTAAAAATACGGAACATTATACCGAGGGTGCTTTCTTGAGCAGGCATGTTAGGGAAATCAGCTATTTCCTCTCTCTTTCAAATCATTGATGAACACAGCATTGCAGACATGGACTGTCAAATAAATGGAAGCAAAAGTACGGATTTTGTCAGGAAAAGAAATACGACCTCCTTTGAGTTTCTGATTATGAAATGAAGCCCCCTTGCGTGGATAGAATTCCTAATTTAGACACTTATTGTCACATTGGCTCTCAACGCCTACACTCTATCCCAAAGAATGCTGCGCAGACCTGCATTGCCTACAAAGTGCTACAGCAGGAAAAAAAGAAAAGAAAAGAAAAAAACAGAAAAGAAAAAAATGAAATTCCAGCATTTCCTACGACTTTCCCCATTTTTTAACCTTTCAGTGCCCACTGACTGTTTTCTCCACAAGCAAAAGCATTACTCATTAAGTTATGTGCTTGTAACAGAGAATACTGTTTTGATAGACCTAGCAGTTCTAGTGTTATTTTAGACTGCTGCTCTGTGGGAGCAGTTTTTGCCTATGCCTAGACAGGGAATTTGAGTTATAATCTGTAAAATGCAGATTTATGTTCAGGGACTTCAGTCAGTGGGTTGGGAGTGCATGCGTGGATGTGTTATGCAATGGGAAGGGAGAGGGTTTTATCTTTCGCTTCAGAGAGGACCCAGGGAGAGGAGGCATGAGAAGTCTTCACTGCCTACATGTCTGTCTGTCTGTGCACACAACAGTGGAAGAGACCAAAGCCTAAAGTTTAATTTTAAAATTTACTTGGCATCACTTTTATGGGCTCAAAGGCTAAAGAAAGAAGCAGTGTCATTTATCTAACAAATAACTTCGTAAAGGCTAAAGCTGAAAACTATTCAAGTTATTTTTGGATAACAAGTTACAGAGGTAAATATAATCAGGGGCTACTTTATTATGCAAGGCCAGAGTACAGATAAATTTAAGAGAAGAGGAGAAGAGAAGAGAAGAGAAGAGAAGAGAAGAGAAGAGAAGAGAAGAGAAGAGCTTCGTAACTGCTTTTGTGAGGGAACAATTCAATAATTGAAATCCACTGGGGAAAAAAATACTGTCTTTCATTGGCCCAGTGTAAATCTTAAATCACAGTAGAGAACTTTAGATGAAATAACCCTGATTTCAAAAATAAAAATGAAAAGACCACAGCTTGGTCAGTTACTGCAGTTCTGGGATTTTTCCCTAACATTGCATTTGGATATATAGATACTAATATAGCGATCTACTTTATGGCCCCCAAGAGGGCATTGCTCATTGAAATGATTGCCTCCAAGCCTGGTTCTCAATAGGGATGCTGATCCTCATGAGGAGTCTTCCCCGTCTCTCTGCCCACCTATGTCCTTTCCGAGGGCATGGTGTTAAAATTCTGTCAATCCACATGAACACCCGTGGTTTTGCAAAGGAATTTCTCTTCAGTTTCTCTGGTGGCCCCTGCAAAGGCAAGTAGGGGGTTTGGGAGACCATGTTCCCCCACTGGAACAAATTAGCATTTGTGCTTTTAAAATTGTGGCTATGATTTATCATAATTACTTTTCCCATTTAAGAGACAGCAAATAATGTGATGACAGCTGCTCCCAGATTATCAGATTAGATTTTGTCCGATTCTGTTTATTACAGGCAGAGGACTGAGGGAGAGAAATGATTGCATGGATTGATTAAAAATGTTTCAACAGTTAACCTTTGAGCTATGATGTTTCAAAACCTCATGTTTTTCCTCTTCATTTGATAGATTGATAATGGAAGTGAAAGATCCTGGTGGGTAATTTAGGGCATTCCTATTAATCTATTAAATGTTATTTTTTAAATTGAATGTTGAGAATTTGACCATTGTGAATGGCCACGTGAGGGCGCTGTTCACACAGCAACAGATAATTTTCCTGCATTATAAAATAAAAATTACCTGTCCTTCTTTTAAAAAAGGCTTTTTCTACTGAAATCTTGAAAACAGCTGACTGTAGTATGGGAAACAGTTTAGGTTTTCAATGCGTGTAGCCTCTGGCTTGCATTTTACTTTTATTGCCATTTTTACAGGCCAAATGACATAGGATGAAGGCTGTTCGTAACCTGCTGATTTATATATTTTCCACCTATCTCCTGGTTATGTTTGGATTTAATGCTGCCCAAGACTTCTGGTGTTCAACTTTGGTGAAGGGAGTCATTTATGGATCATATTCTGTAAGTGAAATGTTTCCCAAAAACTTTACAAACTGCACTTGGACGCTGGAAAATCCAGATCCAACCAAATATAGCATTTACCTGAAATTTTCCAAAAAGGACCTTAGCTGCTCTAACTTTTCCCTGCTGGCTTATCAGTTTGACCATTTTTCCCATGAAAAAATAAAGGATCTTTTAAGAAAGAACCATTCTATAATGCAACTCTGCGATTCCAAGAATGCTTTCATTTTTCTACAGTATGATAAAAATTTTATTCAGATACGCCGGGTATTTCCTACTGATTTTCCAGGATTACAGAAAAAAGGGGAAGAAGATCAGAAATCTTTTTTTGAGTTTTTGGTATTGAACAAGGTGAGCCCGAGCCAGTTTGGTTGTCATGTATTATGCACTTGGTTGGAGAGCTGCTTAAAATCAGAAAATGGGAGAACAGAATCATGTGGGATCATGTATACAAAATGCACCTGCCCTCAGCATCTTGGAGAATGGGGCATTGATGACCAGTCGCTGGTTTTGTTAAGTAACGTCGTATTACCCCTGAATGAGCAGACCGAGGGCTGCCTGACCCAGGAGCTGCAAACCACCCAAGTCTGCAACCTTACCAGGGAGGCCCGACGACCACCCAAAGAAGGTAAGCGCCCGGAGGAGAGGGGAGGAGGGAGCTGGCAGTAGGGGTGGTGGGCTGCCTTGGGATGTGGTGTTGTTTCACTCCCCAGGCCTCTTGGTGGCTTCTGTAGCTTGGCATCTTGGGTTCATTAGATTTGTGATCTGCTAGCTTGGGGTTTGAGGATCTTCAAGCTAAGGAGGTGAGCACAGGCTAGCTCTGCAGAGTGCTGGAAGTGCTGGTAGAATACTCAGTGGAAGAGAGGTGCAGAGATGATGCTGGTGTGGTCTGGAGGTTGGGGAGAAGAGGGAGGGCTTTATTCAGGCTGCAGCCTCTGGGGAGATCTGTGCCACCTGTGAAGGGGATTTGTAGACTTCACCCTTCTTTCTCCACCAGCACAGCACAAGAGCCCCTTAACTCCTTTCCCCTCAGCCCCCTAGCCTGTCATCCCCCTCTTGGACTTGAAGGCTGTTATGGCCCAGAGGTAACCATCAGTGTGTCAAGCCTGTTGGGACCAAGTGACTTCTTGACCCTTGAAGATAGGGATGCTCCCCTTTTATGGGCTCCATTTTCACTTTTGGTGGGTCAGGAGAAGCATACTGGATGCCAAACCGGGGTTTATCAGGCCATCAAGTCACCTTGACAAGGAGTTCAGAGGGCAGGGGGTGGAATGAAACCACAGACTGACCCGGTGAGGCTGCATCTGCCCAGACCCTGGTGATGGTCACAGGCAGAGAGGGAACATCTCAGAGGTGAGCTAGCTGGAAAAAAACACTGTGCAACGGAAATGCGGAGAGAAAATAAAGTACTGAGGTGATTTGTAGCTTTCACCCAATCCCTGGTGGAGAGCGATCAGGAGATTTGAAATTGTGGATTTTTTTTAATAATGCAAGGAGGGGGTGACATATTTTAAGAAAATGACTTTCCTGTTTGGAAGGTTAATGGCTGTGTTCCATTCATTTGTGGAAAGAGCTGATACATATTCGTTCTTGCTCCCCAGCCCTGCAACCAGCCAGTGTGTTGATTTCTTATGCAGGAAATGTTTTCTGATTGCCACAAAGATCCCAGTCTGTGGAAAGGGACAGCCAAGCTCCAGTCCCGCTTTCCTTCCCTTCCCCCAACAGAAGTTGTCTTTGTGGCCAATATAAAATTGACACGTTGTTGGAGGATTTTCTTTAAGGGAAGCCAAGGCTTTGTAAGGGGGACGTGGGAGGGGGAAGAGAGGAGTCTTAACTGGCTTCATGCAGTTTCTCCCGCTGGGTGGTTTGGGGGATGGGAATTATGGACTTGCAGTGGCAAAGGGGAAAAGACCTGTCAGAAAAGAAATGCAGGCTGGTGGCAAAGAGAGAAATGTGAAAACCTTTTCAGATTTCTACAGCTCAGTGTTTCCCTAACAGCTGTGACTGTGGAAAAACAAAGTAGTTTTAAATTACAGGAGTTCTTTTCTCTAGTAAAAATCCCAGAGAAGCACTTGCAACTGCAGGGATGGTATTTAACACCATTTAAAACTAATTAGTGTCCCCTAGAATAGGAATCTACAGTACACACAGAAAATGTGATGTTACAAGCAGGCTAATACAGTCGACCTCAGAAACTAGGGTGGGCTTTGTTGTTGTTGTTTGTTTGTTTTAATAAAATTTAGACATGTATTTTTCTAAGTTAAAATTCTGTTTATCAAATGGACTGCAGATGACTATGGGAAGTGAACCCAGTTTTACTGCCCTTCCTTATGAAAGATAGCAGCAGACCAAATCAAACGTGTGTGCACCTTAAGCAAGATTTTCAGAGAATTTGCTGGTCATGGTCATGAGAGGAGGTTTAGGATTTAGAGCAACTGGTCGATGGCCATTGTACGTGAACAAGAGTGGTATTTTCAGACATTAGAATTGTGAACTGTGGGAGAATGTATGTTTCTTGTGACTAATCAGCTATCAAAATGTGAAGGGAACATCTTCATGGACAAAAAAATATGATCACATTAAAATTATTGTAATGGTGGTATAGCTATACTAGGAAGTTTATATAATAGGGAAATTGTGCTGTACCAATGAAACTGCATGGCCTATATTGTCTGAATTCTGATTTTGTGCCGCTTAATTATTTAGTTAATGTGAATTACACAGGTAAGAATAAGTAGTGACTGGTGACTGGTGATAGTATCTAATGCACTTACAGATAATATAATTATTGACAGCATTCCTTAAGTCCTTCAAAGAATGTTTCTTTGGGTATGATACGTTGTAGGAGAGGAATGTGAAAAATGAAAACTAATTTAGTCAAATTTATGCCAAGTATATTAAATCTTAAATATTTGACATAAATGATGTATAAAATATTATGAAAGAATTATTTGATACCATTTCAAATAAACTACCACATAATGACTTCCCTAGGGCTTGAGGTTAATAATTGTATATAATTGTGCTTCTCATGTATAATTTGATTCAGTCTCATCTTTTTTTATGATAACATGAAAATCTGGCTCCTAACATGAGGTTCAAGATTTTTCACCTATATTTTATCTTATGTGAGTGTTGATGTTTTCTGAGAAAAAGTGTTCAAACTCTACTGTACATATCAAGAGAATAAATGAAGCTTTTGACTTCCATTTTATGCATTTGATATGTATTATCTAGGAAGTTCTTTAGTAGAAGCGTTTTCCACCAGTATTACATTGTAGGAGTGGCCCACATTTAACAGGAGAGTCTTCACACTAGTGGACAACGTTGAATATTGCAAATGTGTCTAGTGGAATCACACAGTCAAATTCAGTGAAAACTCAGGAGACAGTGAACCCTCAAGAATAGAATGTCTACTTTGAAAGAGGATTTCTCCTACTGTGTTCTTTAACATTACATCACAAGCCACCCAGTAGCAAGAAGAAAAGTGCTTTTTAATGAAACCAACAATTACAAAATGCAATATATAGTGCTTCATAAAATGTTGAATATTAGGACATTTAAGGATTTTTAAGATCATATTTGACATAATTGGGTGTGCTCCCCATATATAGAATCTCAGTTATTGTTCTCCCATTTTTTATGTGAAATTGTGAAAGCCAAGTAAATTTGAAAAAAATGAAGAGTTTTTAAAAATAGTGATGCCAGAGTTCAGTTTTTGGAACACTGTCTACGTAAATGGATATAACAACTTTTTATAGGAAATTCAAATAACATTTGTATTTACCTGGTTTTCAGATATAGGTATGAGCACAGACTGGCATTTATTTGTCAAATCATCTTCAGTTTGTCTGAAGGCTTTATTAGACTTCCATGAAAGATGATTTCGGACTTTGGAGCTAAAATAGAAAATGTGGTCTAGGAGCTTATTCCTTATCATTTCATTTAAAAGTAAAAGAATTACAATTGCTTGAACAGAAAAATTCCACACCAGGATATCTAAATTACGTAAGAAGTCTTAATGGAATCTTTGTTTCCTACTAACATCAATGGCTCTGCTTAGGTGTCAGGAAATTGGGATCCCTGCATAGATTCCGGGAACGCTGAACACGCTCATTTGTCTTACTACGCTGCCTCTGCTAATCCTTGATATTCTGCCGCCCAAGGGAAGTCTCATGATGTGGCTGTGAAATCTACAGTTCAGATTTGTGTATGTGTTTGCATTTTTAGGCATATATTTATAATCCTGAAGAACTTTCATCCCTCTAATGTTGGTCCCTTGTCTTTCTGCTTTTGGCCTGTTTACCCTCCATTACCTTTTGGTCTGCCTTTCTCCCGCCTCTTGATACTCTTGCTCTTCTTTCTTTCTAGATGACTGGCATGGTTTAGAAAGTGAGAATACATTCAGTCTGTTTTTCCTTGAGGAAGCAGGGCCTGAGAGTTTGCCCTGCCTTTTTTCTGGCTTCGCAGCCCTTGGCACCCATCGCACTTCTGTCCTGGCATGTCCACTGCAGTGTGATTTCCTGCTCTGTTCTCATCTCTCTCCTCTAGACTTTAACTTCCTAGAGTAAAACTTTTGGGATTTTGGAAGCCTATAGCATTCTAAACAGGGCTTTGGTAACTACTGGTTGGAATGGAAGTTGAATGAACAAAAATCTCAACAGCAAAGGTAGCAAATTGATTATAGTCAAAATATATAATTTTGAAAAAGTATGTGCCTTTCACTTCCTTTTTATTTCATTTCCTACAACCATTAATGTATTATCAATGCCAGTCCCTGATCTCAAGAGTTTTCTTTAGTAATATTTTAAATGAACAAAAAATAAAATCATTTAGAAATATTCTTAATATATGTTTAGGGAAATATTAATGAGAAATACAGCTTGTTGTAGATGGCCATTTACGAAAACAGTGCCAGAAAATTTGCTAAACTCTGTCTTCATTTCTCTTTCTCTGGTAACCCTTGCATTACTTGTGTAGTAATAACATTTCCAAAATCTGCTCTTCCATAGTTTGACAGACAAACACAGTGTTTTTCTAAGAAAGGGAAAAAAGAGTGTTTGCATGTCAACTTGAGTGTTTTTTTTAGCTCTTGAATTTGAATTATAAATATAGTGTATAGTAATGATTCCACATCGCTAAAATTGTAAACCTGGTTGAGTAAAACGGCATGTTTTTTGTTTTTTTTTTTCCTTTTACCATCTTGGAATTTTGCCAGACAGCTTAGGAAGTAGCTCATATATACAGTATTGAGAAAAAAAAGAAAGAAAAGTACATCAAGGGGCAACATATTTTCATTGGCAGTAGATAAACAGTATTCAGTGAAAATTTTAGTGAAGTGTGGTTGCATGTGTGTGACACATGGATATACACTTGTGTTAGTATCTGCTGGATTTTAATCACAGTTGCAGATAAATAGACTACAGGTTCATTTTCTCCCAACATGGAGATGGGCATTTTATTTCATTTGGAATGTAGCTTCATGGATACTTTTATTCACTTCATTTCCTAATAGAAGTAAATCAATTGTTAAATTGATTTTTTTGTGATAGGTATTTTTTTAATTTGTATCAATGATTTTAGTTGGTAGGCCAATAATATACACATTTCAACAGTCTTTAACCTTTTGACTAGTGTACCCCCTCAAATACACACACTTAAGAAAATGTATATGCTTAGCCAAAATATTTTTTGAATAAAAAGAATGTAGATAAGTTTTTATATGCTGTGTTTTTATTTTGTTAAAAACAATTGAATTTAGTTTTGTATTTATAAAATCTGCCATTACAAGATCTTCAGTTTACATCTATGAAGTGGAAATGTTGGTTTATAAAGGAAATTATCCATTTTTCTTAGCCAGTTTTTAATCTTAGTACATTTGTTAATTATAATTATCTCTACAATTTTAAAATTGTGATAGGTATTTTTATCAAATCGAGCTTCCTTTAGAATAATTTTAGAATATATAACCTGTGAAACTCACTCAACACTTGGATTAGTAATTAGCATCCATTAAAAAATAAGATTTTCTTCCCTTTTAGAAAAGAATGTGTGCTGGATTTTCAGATCATGGAACAGAAAAAACTCTGTTTTACCTGCCCTTTTACATACCGTGTTACTTTTTATAACTGGTTTATTCTCAGATATGTAATGCTTAATAATGCTTCTTGTCAGGATATAGGTAAAGAAGGAAATGACATTAAGAAAGGAAAGCAACTAATTAAAGTAATAGCTTGGGGTATTTTAATTCCTTTCAGTGACTGGAAATTTCTTCTCCATTCAATTAAATAATAAGAAATCAGAGAAGTATTAAAATTTTCTAGGTGTGTTACATCACTGAACACATGTAGAAAAGTATGAAAGGAAAGGAATAATTTGATCTATGTTACACTCCGATGCCTAGAATGACTCAGCCAACTAGTAGCACCTTTGACAAGTGACGCAGCCTGGCTGAGTGAAGCTGGCTGGAGTGTTCTGTGGCATGAGCTTGGGCACTGTGCTGCCTGCCACATGGCTCAGATGGTAGCAGGGTCTTTGTCAATGTCAGTTTTCTCTCAAATCTCTTCCTCCATCCTTTGATAGATCAAAATAACTTCTGGTTAAAAACTCACATTATATTTCGAATATTTTATCTTCTTACAGTTTCCTTATGATATGTTTAACTTTGTGAGTTGTACATCATAAAACAATCCAGGCATGATGACATATGTCTAAGCTGAAAAAATTAACGTGAAACAATACTGAGCTGAGTTCACACAGAGTTTCATGTGTCTTTGTCATTACTGTTTTAGCCATTTAAACTCATCCTCCACATGCAAGATGGTCTGCATCTTACTTTTGCTTTTTTGCTTTTGGATGAGGAAGAGCATCAAAGGAAAGAAGTGACTCTAGTCATCCTGTGATGCCACCTGCCAGGTTGGGCCTACAAAGTTTTGACAACCCTTTGCAATCTTGCTTTGAATGTGCAAGTGTGTGTGTGTGTGTGTGTGTGTGTGTAGAAGAATTAATAATTTTTGTTTAAACACTTTTCTTTTTTCGGCGTGTTCATTGTTGCACAGTCATTTCTTTAGGGATTAAGAATCTGCTGAGTATTTTGTCTTGATGTGTTGTATATGAAATTCTTTCTTAATGAGTGTAAAGCTGAGAACCAGAAAAGGGAATTTGTGTTGGAAATTTTAAGAGAATTTTCAATTATTTTTGCATATAGTTGAGAATCTGAATAATAAAACAAAATTTAAACTAAAGAATGCTGTTAATAGTTTAGTTTGGTGTAGAAGGTATAGTAGTTTTCCAGTATAATAAATGTTAGGTCCACAATTCAGAGTGGAATTCTCATCTAACATAAGCATTGCCAGCGAGCTAAATCTTCACTGAGACATTTCCAATAACTTTGAAACTGCTGATAATATTTCTTTGTGAAGTATTAATTTATTTAAATGTGTTTTTTACACTTGCAACAAATATATGGTATTTAGCGTATCTGGTTGACTTTATCCAATCTTCTAGGTTTTATTATTCTATATTAATGAAGAGGATTCTCTTCAAATCAGTGTAGTTTTTGAAACATTGTTTTTGTTCTTATTCATTGCCAATAAACTATTGCCTTGATAATCATTGATGTAGATTGTCAGTAAATTATTTGAAATGGCCTATGAAGTGGGGCAGTTAACAAAGGATGATTTAGCCTCATGATTGATTGTATATTTTGCAATTGATTTTAAGAAGGCAGCATTTCTAGATCTTCCTATTGATAGAAGCATGTCTAATATATCAGATAGATCAAACTAGTGTGGTGCAAGGGTCATTCCATGCCTGGGAAACTGAACTTTGATATCATTACTGATAGGCAGTGACACTACGTAAGCTACATTGTTTTCAAGTATTTTAATCTTTGCTACATATACAAAATGGAGATTATGTTTTGAGATTATTTTGAAAAAGAATTATCTTGAAATGCTAGTCTACAGTACTCCATTTTGGAAAAAAATGCTTTGCTGTGATTTCTTTTCCTGCATTGTGATCAATTATGACAAATCAGCATGAACCAAGACCTACCTGAGGCTTATATATTCAAATATTCCAAGAAAACAGAATTGTTTATCAGTATTCATTTGAAGATTCTGATATTTTCTTAAGCACCATTACAAATGCCATGTGCGAGACTCCATAAAATACTATTTTCTCTGTTTACTTATAGTATCAGCCATGATCCAGAAATTGTACTGACTTGCAGAGTCTGACCTAGTTACCTGTCTCTTACAGTTGTGAATGTATTCATCGTTTACACAGAAAGCACAGCAGGTAGCAAGTGCACAGTAAATTCATTGATATGCAGCAGTTTCTCTCGAGATTGAAGGAATCAGTTCTTTCTCCTCAGGTCACAAATGTTTGTTGATGGGCATTTTCCCCAAAACTAACTCCCTATGGCATATTCATTGCACTTAGAGCATATTGTAAAATATGAATGTAAATGTCTATTATTTTGGGCTCTACTATATTAAATGACACAGTTTACTTGCTAACCTAATCCTACATTTATATTTTAAAATTATTTCTTCAACACAGAAAGTTTCTTTGGGGACTGAGAGTTGTTTGGGGAAGTAGAACAAATATGGCCATGGGAATGGCATTAGAACACTGCTGGAACCAGATTACAATGTTTAGTATGCAACTTACATGCACATTGTAAAAGACATGAAGGATATCATGATGTCAGCCAGAGAATGCTGCCTCTGTGAAATTATTTTTCAATATGAGGTGTTTTAGGTGATAGCAGTGTCAAAAAAAGTGTGCTTTTTTGGGTAATGCAAACCCAGTGAGTTTCTTGTAGTGTTCTGTCTTTTTAAAGTGATTTTCAAAAAGTTGATAAACCTTAAAAATAATAATTTTACTCTGACATATTTAAAAAGTATGTGTTCCCAATAAAACACACTTTAAAAAGAGAATCTTCATCTTCATATCACCCTTCAGAAAATAAAGAAGTAAAGCATTTCATAAATTAAAACTCTATAATAAAACCTAACACTGGGGAAATGACTTCCAATTCACAAAGCTCTATTGCACGTATTGTTTTGTGCAGGCTGTAACTATATGAGGAACATTTTATTTATCCTACTAACACATGTCAATCAAGAAAAATGCCCTGAAGCCCATGCTGTTCATTTTTCTAAAAAAAAAAACAAACAATATAATTGTTTTCAAATGAAAACTGGAGATGTTCATAACCACAGGTTTTCTCTTTCTGTTTTTAGAACACTTGAATCAGAATCATAAATTCTCAGATTTATAAGGATATTTCAACATTAACTTACCCCTATTTTTAACTGATTCATGGAACATCAGTCTTCAAATACATATTTGGACATTATTTCATCTGAACACAACTGTTTTTGGAAATTACATTCAAAGCTATTTTCATTAATGCAAAAGAGTTGCAGACATTTGATAGACTTATTTGATAGATTTAATCTTTTTAATTAGCAGGTGTCCAGCCAGGATAATATGCAGAGTAAACTTTGTTATACTGTGTAATGTAGACTATAGACTAGTCTACAAATCAGAGCTTTCATTCACTAGATTGTTGTTTTATTTGTTATACATTATTTAAATAAATGAGATGTAGGCCTCAAACAAATATTGATTTTTTTGGTCTAAGCTTATTTTATTTAAAGAATACTGTGTTCAATTTCAGTCTGTGTAGATTGCATCTTGAATTTCCATTATTATTGAGGGGAGATCTGTTTTGAAGAAATAATGTCTTTCATGTTACGGTTTCCTTGGTACCCCATGCAACCCTCTGGGCTGCTCGCTGTGGGTTGCTGCCCTGCTGTGGATTCACACAGTGCTCATCCCAAGGCCTCTGTCTAAGAAGCTCCACAGACCCAGGGTGCACTGTCCTTCAGACGCCCTTGGAGTACTGGCTGCCCATGGGTTCTAGCCTTGGTGCTGAAATAACTCGGCCTGTGCTTACTTTCTGCTCACTACCACAATGAAGGACTCCACTTCTTTCTTCCTGCACCCTTGCCTGAAACAGAGGTGTATGGGGATCATAGCGAGATGATTTCTGATTATTTGGAGATTGATCTGAAACCAGTGTTCCAAAATTTCATCCTATCACTGAACTTGCTAAAGGTCTTAGAGGATAATTAACCCTTTCAGAGATTGGCACTTGGACCAGTCCAGTCAAATAGAGAAATGAATAATTATGGTAATAATAATTTAAAGAATTAGTGAAAATTATAATCAGTTGATCATTTTTTTAGTTCAACTGAAATATGCTTTTACTTAATCTCAACTTAGTATTTAAACTCCTTTGAGATTTAGCTCTCCAAATGATTTTCTCTATTTTCCTGTTGTTTTATTTATTGTCTAGCATCATATACATCATACATAATTTTTAAAATGTTAATGTGAGTCTCTTACATTGCACTTTCTGGGACACTTGAAGAAATATTTGTGTGGTTGGCATGAAAAAGCATATATCTTCTGTGCTCCCAGATAAAACATAAGAATACCTGACAGATGATAATTTAGTTTTAATTTTGTATCATTTTCAAAATGGAAACATAAAATGAAAATAGAGTTTCACTTGCTGTTTTAAATTTTGTTTTGCCTGTTGTTACTGTCTTTTAGAAAGCAAAACACACACACACACACACACAAACTTTCATTCTTCGTATCATTCTGAAGAAAGATCGAGGTAGCTAAGTTTCCCTTATAGTTTCATAGAAAAATTATATTTTAAAAAACCTTTTCATGTTTAACCATTTGTTGCCTTTCCTATCCAAAAATGAACTTGCGAGTAAAAGAGCCACCAGAAAAATTTAAAAAAAGACTGCTTTTTCTGAACTTAATTCTGAAACACAGCATTATGATGGTTTTGAGTTGGCAATATATAACAAATGTTTAGTATATGCTGGGTGTTTTGAAACTATTTCTTCTTATATTTCCTATCTACTATAATTGTTCTGTAGAAAAGAGGGCACCTTGGGAAGACAAGTATCTGTCTTGTATATAATGTTTCCAACTCAAATCTGGCATCGTTTCACAGATGTGTTTCTGCACAGTAGACACAAAAATTCCAGTTTATTTTGGTTTCCCAGAGAGGTTAGCTTGCTTTACAGATATGTCAGCCTGTGGTCAGCTCTCTTTGGCTGGTCTGTGTTTTTAATAACTTAATAGATAAACTGTGTATTTTTCAGTGATAACTAAGAAATTAAGCTATTGCCTGGCCCTTTTCATTTTTCAGTAAGCTTTACATTCAAATACATTTAAACATCCATAAAGCACTGTCTTAAGATTTGCATAGAATAAGCACCTTTTAATAATTGAGCTTGTAGTATCTTAAAAATCTACTCTTTTGAAATGTTGGCTTCTTTCCCTTTAGTGGATTCCTCAGAATTTTCTGATGATCATATTTTGGTGTTCAGTGGTTACAAAGAGTATAAATGGGTTCCAGACATAATAAATATTAAATGTGCTTGTCTCTGGGCTCCGCAGTCTGAGACCACAGAAACCACAAAAATGGAGCAATGGGAATTCTGGAACAGAGGCAAAGTTGATCTGTTACACAGTAAGAACAGATTTAGGCAAACAGAGTAAATGAACGGATGGGTATGAAACAATGCAGTTGTTTGCCCCTGAACTGTGGAACCTTTATTTCCCTTTCTGCCAAGAAAAGCCAATATGTAACTTTTCACAATTTAAATTTTCAAAGACCTGTTCTGCTTGAAGTGGTCAGGATGCCTAGAGCCTGGCATTATCAGTTTTTCCTGTGTTGGTCCGAGAGATAACTGCTTCAAAAAACTACCGTAGAAATAGAAATCACTACATGATGCTACATAAAAACTTCTGTTGTGCTCTTTCTTTGAGAAACTATTTGTTTGCAGTGTTATGATCACCAAGCACATGGAAGAACTGTTGTTTTTACTATGTTTTACTCTGAGCAAATTTCATGATTTGCCTAAGATGATGAGGCCCACCTGGTTATGCTTTCGCTTCCTCCATTCCCTACTCCTCACCTAACAGGGAGTGCAGTTTCATCTGCGGCTCTCACCCCTGTGTGAGAACATTCCCTTGCTGCTGGTGCTTCCACGTGTCTTTGCCTCTTCCTGAGCAGCAAGGAGCATGCCTGTCCTCTGATCCTTCTCCACATTGCATCCTGCTGGTGGCCGTTGCCTTCTCCTTCCAGGCGTCAGTGCATCTGTGTTTGCTTGTAAAGATCTTCTTGGAGTGAAGCCATGCAGGTTCTAAGCCAGACATGAACTTCTCTGCTCTGTCACATTTGTCAAAAAAAAAAAAAAAAATCCATGTCTGTGACTCTCCTTCTGTGCCTGTCACGCAGACAGTTTCTTCCCAACACATGGGGACCTGGCTTGGCCTGGCATTGTGGGTGGGATGTGAGGGAAGCCCCTGCAGCTCTCTCCATTTTCTCGGCTTTCTAACTCCACACCTCTTCCAACTTGTGCTCCCAGACAGAAACCCTCCTGCAAGCTAGCCTTCTCTAAGCAAATCTTTTCCAGCTAGAAATTTTCCTAAATCAACATGAAAACTCGTTTAGAATCATTTTAACTCTTCAGTTGCTAGTCAAAGGCTATATTTTTAAATCTTTTTAATTGTATTACATGTGAGTTATATTCATTCCATCTGTTTCATCTTTATTTTGTTAATCCTGAGTAGCTCATTTGCCAACACCAAGCTTCTTGCAATTAAAAAAAATATTAAGACAATGAAATTATTTTTAATTCTCCTGGAATTAAAATACCTATTGTGGATACTGACAAACGCAGATGTGTTCTTAAAACAGCAGAAAGCTTATTCCAGTTGGTATTCCATAGACATACATGAGTAACTGGTGTGTCATTCATGCTCTTTTCCAAATAGTTTTAAGACTTATATCATCCTGGGTACAGTATGTAGGAATTGTGTTCATGTAACCCAAAAAGAAGCTCACTCATGCTTCTTTTGGGTCATGTGAGTGACTCTCTCCAATGAGTTGTGAGCAAAAGGGACATTGCTTCCTTCCAAGCTGTCTTATTTCATTGCTGGACTGGGACCACAGAGCTTTATTCCTGGCGTGAACACCTGTACCCAAGAGAAGGGGCTCCTCTGTCAACCTGAATTGTCGAATGCTTAAACTGAGAAAGACCCTCTGTCAATCTGTGGTAGCCATTGAGTTGTGAGGAAGGAATAATTTTCCTGTTTTGAATTACTCAGGATTATATCATACTTTAACTTATCCTGTTACGTCCAGTCCCCTCGAGGAGACTGAAGAGTAATTATGGTGATTGTACTAAGAGGTTGTTAGATGTAGCTTTGGTGCATTCTGTAATCCCACTGTACTATGTACTGGCTGTGTTGTTACCATATTTGCTAGGAGAAGGGCTTATCCATATACATTCAGCATTGTACTTGGGGGATAGCTGTATTTGAATTTCCCCAGAACAATACTGTGCCATTCATTTTAGATACTTATCCAATGTGCTTGTGTTAGTCTGGTTAAAATTCATAATAAAATAGCCACAAATCTTGGGTTTGTAATGGAGAATTCTTTCAACATTTAAGTTACTTAAAGCTTTCTGTATTTTAAAACCAAAATTAGCGAGTAGGTATTGTGGTCTTTCATTAAGTTACGATTGTTACAAAAGTGAAAGATGCTCATCTTAGCAAGGTAGTGCTTGCCAAAAGGTAAACCTAGTCTGTTGTCTTCTTTCTGCCTGCCATCCTTTCTCATTTCTACCTTTATTCTTCTTTTCTTCTTCCTTCCCTTTTTTATCCATTCCTTTTTCCCTGATTTCCTCCTTCATTCCTTTACTTTTTAAGGCACATAGACTATGATTTATAAACAATTGTCTATAGATGAGACACTGAAATAATGGCCACAGAATCTGTTATCAATATGCAGGTATTCTTTTGTAAACAAATATTTCTGTAGTAGTTCCTGAGGAGCTTGTAATCACTTAGTAAGCACTGCTTCACTAATCTTAACAATTTTCTTGTGAGGTTAATTATGCAGCAATAATTAAACTCCTCTTTGAGTAGGTGGGCTTTTGTCAGAGAAGTATTCTTATTTCCCCTGAGAAGTAGGAGGGAAAAAGCAGGCTGCTCTGCACTTAAAAAAAACCTCTGCCCTGCTGACTGGGGAGGAAATTGCTCTTCCAATGCTAGTGGTGTGCTGACAGGCTTTGATCTTAAGGGGCGTGCCTTCTATTTATTTTCTTGCTTTTCCTCTTCTCAAGAAGTTTAGGTTATCATATGCTCATTAATTATAAGCGACACACTCCAGGAGTCAAGGAGAACAGTACAGAGCCATTGAGCAAATGAGAAATTAAAATAGAAAACAAATACTTTCTGTTTTTTATTTTCTTATGTGCTCTGAAGATTCAAGAAGGGAGTGGTCTATTAAATTCCCACAGGTGCATATGATAAGTAACACACACACACAGGCAAAAGCACACATGCACACATATACACATTTGCAGCAACACATTTTCATGACTATATTGCATTGAATATGATACATAAGTAGAGAATGTACAAAGGTAAACATTTTTCAATACTTTGATAATATTTATTAAACTACAATACTAGCTACTAAATATATGTTAAGCAGAGAAGACTAAGAGAAGACTATAGGAATGCAAAAATAAAAATACTTTTTGCTCTAGAAGATTTAAACTTTAAGTTGATTCTTTGAAAAATCATTTGAAGTCTTTTTAAATAATTGTATCCAGAGCAGTATTGTGTGCCTCCTTGGATATAAGAAATAAAAGTTTTACTTAGGATTTAAGGATAAATTATTTGCCAAATAGATTTCTAAAAGTGGAAACAAGTATCAGTTTTGTTTTAAAAAGGTCAGTTTGCTTTTACATTTTGAAAGAAATCATATATATAATGCATAGCAAATCAGTCCCAGATTTTCTTTAATCATTGACTGTTACTTAGAAACTTTTCTCATGTACTGGGTTTAACACACCCCCACAGGTAGAAATTCAGTTTGAGGTTTTAAGTGTTTCCTTTCAGGAGTTAATTTAATGCAAGACAGAAATTACTGTAGGACACATGTCTTCATATCTTAGAAATCCTAGGTTCAAATCCCAGTTTGTCCATGTTCGGTTCAATGGCCTCTAGAACATCACAGACCTCCCTGAACATCACTGGCTTCTTTTGCTGTAAAGGGCGGTGGTTTAGTGAGGGAATGCGGAAATCTACTGAGGTGATTCACATAAGACACGTGGCCATATAGACACGGGACGTCGATGTCTCCGCTGTGTAGAACAGGCTGGATAAATGTTAACTGGCTCATCTTGGAATATTTTGCTGCATTAGAACTTTTTAGTATAACGAATGAAGTTTTCACAATAAAAAGTAATTATTTGATAGATCTCAGAAAAATTAAAGTATCCCTTGGCTTGTTTGGTCTGCAGAAACTTTTTTTTGTTGTTGTTCTCTACCTCCCTCCAGATACTTTTGTTCTTGAGAATAACAGTACCAGTTAAATTGTCACATCTGTCATCCTTACTTCTCCTTTAACATACATTACACAGTTGATAACAGTTGGTAGTGTAGCTTATTGGCGTGTACATATATGGATGAAATGGTCCTGTCCTATGATGATAAGTCTCATGAAATGAGCCATTTTCACAGCATCACCACTTTTTCCTTCCAAAATAAACTTGCTGGTGATATTTCATTGTATTTGGCCACCTATGCAACTTTATCTTCTGGGTATGTGTGTCCTTTTGGTCTACACCATTGGTGATGAATCTGTGGTGCACATTTTTTTAGACAAAAGATTTTAACTTATGAGTCGTGTTTTCTAAACTAAAACCTCAGTTTTCAGATTTACTTTGAGGTCAGTGGGTGGGTGTGGGGTTACAGTTTGGGTATTCCTCTCTAAAGGGTTCGCCATCACTGGCTCTAGGCCTTTCTTGATAATGTTGGTGTTTAAATGGATTTACATTGTATTGCTAACAATGTGACAAATCTGTATTCTGATGAATTTTTTCCCTAAGGATTGGTATACATGTTAGCCTGAAGCAAACTCATTTATGTCTCAATAGGCCAGGAATTTCTTTTTCCCTTTTAAGCAAACTCACCTTCCTTTGAAAAATATTTTGCCTGCTGCCTCCTTTTTAACATTTGTTTTTAGGCTTAATGTAGGAAAATGGCAATAAAGTTTACATCTGTTTTCCATTTTCTGAAAGTGTGTCCTCTTTCATTTCAATGTTGTAAAACTTTGACTTTTCGATATTACAAAAAAAAAAGATATACAGTGTTAGCTTTTTATCTCTTGAAAGTTCTTTCTATTTAGAAGAGTTCTTCAGTTAGACGACTAATCAACTGCCTTCTGGGTGAGATTTTGCCATTGCTACCTGAGCGACTTTGTCTTAAAAATAGTTTTGCTTGCCTTTCTAATGATAAAAGTGATTGTCTATAACTCGTGGGAAGGAAAATGAATAACACCCACGAAAAGCTTGTGGAAAGTATTAAGTGGTATCAAAACTGTTTTTAGTATCATTATTGCCAACATACATTATATAGTTGATAATAGGTTGGTAGTGTAGTTCATTGGCGTGTACATATATGGATATAATGGTCCTATCCTATGATGATAAGTCTCATGAATTTTGAATGGTTTCCTGGGCTGGACATCGTTAAAATTCTTATCTTTTATAGTTGGAAAAACATTCATTTGTTTTGCCTTTGTTTTCTGTGTTAATGGAAATATCAAGAATTTGGGCTTAGTAATGAGAAAATTTCAGAATTTCATTCTCATCCCTTCCTGCCACTAACATTGTGATCTATGCTAATTTTGAGCCACATTTTCTTAATCTGTAGTGATCATATAATTTCTTCTTTAAAAAAATTAGTTTAGATACAGAAATACCTAAAATTAATGCATGAATAATACGAATTGAGTGGTTCTCTTAGTTTTGAGTTTTTTTTTTTTTTTTTTTTAGGTAATCCAAACCTTTAAGTTTTGGGCTGCCCGTAGGAAATGAAGTATAATGACTTCCATTTTATTCACTTTCAATGTCATCATCTATAGATGAAGATTAGAAATTTAATAAATGACTTCATAGTAAGCTTCTTTTCTTGCATCAGTCAGAAAAACATCTTAAAAATAAACAGGTCTTTCTTTTCTTTTGTTCCGTGAATCAGTCGTTAGTATTAGAGGACATGAGTATAGATGAACTAATGGAATATTTGTCCAAAGCATTCAGAGAAGACTGGGAGAAACCATTAATTTCACAGAACCATTTATTTTCTTCAGAAGGAAAAGACTACATGTAAGCAAGAATGAATCTCTTTGTTGTATCAATAAATTGAAACTTAAATGTGTTAATCATTAAGGAATATGATTTGGGCAAACTACAAACAGACTAAAATATGGAAAGATGTAGATGGAGTTTCCTGATTTCATGGAATATTTTATATCTTTCCCAAGAAGACTACACATAGGAATCTGTACTCTTATTCAGCTGTGCTGTTGTTCAAGTAGGATTACTCAGCCAATTTAGTACACTATGCAAAGAATACAACTGCCTGTAACTTTATATTTAGAATACTCAAGTTTTGAAATGTTGATAAGCATAGTCATTTGGAAGCTTTTTTTTAAAAAGTCACTCAATGTTAAGCCTTTGAAATGTGAAAGATTATTAGCAGACATATATTCAGAGTTTTGAAACAGATCTTTCCTAATTCAGGCACAGCAGACCCATATTAATATTGATTAAATATAGCTTACTATAACTGGTTTTGCACAGTTTAAACCTTATGCAATAAATTTTTCTGTTACACTGACATCCATGGGGAATGTCTCCTTTAGTAATTTACTAACGGGAATTTGCCTTGTGTGTTAGATCTTTTAAAGAGACTCCAGATGGGGACAAAACAACAGCAACAACAACAACAACACGGATAATGAAACCTATCATTTTTATTTATTTATTTTTATATTATAGATCCACAGTATCAGTGAATCTCTTCCTATGTGTCCAGTACAATTTTAGTTGTTAACGTATTTTAGTCTTCCTAAAGATCCCATCAGATAGCTATTATACCTTCCCTGTTCCAGATGAAATATGGGGGACACAGAGAGATTAAGTGCCTTGCCCAGTGTCATGTTGAGAAAGGCTGAATTCATGAATATGCTCTTAACGCCTACCCTATGCCACCACTCTGTAAAGATAGATGAAATCTAATAGTTTTCAATAATTTAGAAAATACTCAATCAGTGCAGTCTTTTATGTTTTAAAATATGATAAAGTTTTAAAAAATCTCTGTTACTGCTCCAATGTTTCCCAACTTGTAAGCTGCCTGTATCCTCAAAAACAGTGGTGTGTCTTCTTTACCTAAGTCAGTTTCACCTCTCTAAGGAAGTCTTCAAGTGATTAAAATTAGGATATTGATTTGTACCCTGCTGTAAAACATGCAAGCTTATGAACTACCTTTTAGTTACTAATATAAATTTTTAAAATTGTTACATTTTCCATTAATGTAAATACTCATTTAGCTGTAAATGTAGTCTATTTTTAATATATTGTTATGGAAAATTATGAAAGCCTTGGGTTACAAGGACATAGATGTTAAATGCTTTGCAGTTTAATTGCTTTGAACTTCACTTAGCACTATATTAATGCAGCTAGGTGCTTAATCTTTTCTGTAATTATGATTATAGAAGATCAAAATAAAGCTAGAGTTATAATTATCTTTGCTTGTTTAAGTTAATGATTTTAAGTTGATAAGGCATCATTTATAAGAGACAAAAATAGTGGACAGTTAGATTAAACATCTCTAACACCAGAAGATAAAAAATATGTATAAAAAGAAAGAGAGGTGAAAAGTTTATTCCTTAGTTCAAGGGATATTTTATTTAATTTTTGTCTTTAAAATAATTTGTCAAGTTTTATTTTAAATGCTCAACCTCTATTTGCCTATCCATTGAAAATAATTTTCTGTTTGAAAAAAAGCAAAATCTTAATCTCTTCTTACTAAAATAATTATTTGTGGAATTTCCTTATTTATAGTAACAATTAATGAGAGGTAAGCTGATGCAAACATAATTTTTTAATAATAGTGATTCAGTAATGTGTTTCCTGAGAGAAAGTAATAGAAATCATAATTTTTCCTATTAAAAAGAACTCCTTCATTCACTTCAAAAAGAATTCAGAGACTTTATGCAGATCAGTATTAGTCAAATTCCCAAAAGAAAATAATATAATGTTGAAACTATATCTGACATGTACCAGAAAATTTATGGTTTTGTCTCATTTTCCATTTATTGCATACTTTGTGAATGTTTTTTCTACTAATTCTTGCTAGAATGCATATGTGCTCTCCAGTAAGTAAATTTTTATTGATTTTAGTATAATGTACCTTATAAACGTGACATTTATACAACACACACACATATATATATAACACATATTTATTATGTTCATATATATATTTCGTCAATATTAATGATTTTTATAATTTATTATTGCAAAAGTTATTGTATTTGAATTACTCAGAATCCTTATATCCATGCTAATTATGTAGAAGAACTTAGATACATGATTAAAAATATTCTAAAATTCACATAATTTTAACAGATTAAGAAAAATACTTTAAAAAACTACTCTATGGCAGCTTACTTGTTTTGAACATCTGGTTAACATCTGGAGTAATGAAAGTTAACACAGCAGTAACCATCTTACACACTGACCCCCCCTGCACACACAAACACTAGGAAGGATTAACTACTATTAATTCTTGCTTTCTTTTGCCATGGAGATTTGCTTGTAAAAAGAAAAGAAGATTTGAGAATTCTTAACTGTTGAATAACCACTGAGATTTATATGCAAAATATGAATAACATTGATTAATTCCAGATTTCAACTTAATTAGTATAAATTCCAAAAGAAAGCTGGCTCTAGACGGTTGTTGCAGATGGTTATGATAAAATCTCTTTAGCAATAAACAATGTTACAGTAATAAGCATTAGCATATTAGGCAGAATCTTAATGTTAAAAGCTCATGCTTTAAGCATCTTTAATATATCTGATAAGTTATAAACTTCATAATATGCAGTATATAAAAATATAGTATGCAGTATTA
Source organism: Hydrochoerus hydrochaeris (assembly GCA_004027455.1). Taxonomy (NCBI): domain Eukaryota; kingdom Metazoa; phylum Chordata; class Mammalia; order Rodentia; family Hydrochaeridae; genus Hydrochoerus; species Hydrochoerus hydrochaeris. The sequence goes on along the minus strand of PVLA01004678.1, from coordinate 104,054 downwards.
GAAGTTATATTTTATATATCAATTCTACCATTTTCATTTATTGTGTTCATAAGTTTGGAATGCTTTCAATTGAAAATGGTAAATGAGCTTGTATGGTCTGTTCCCTATAAAAAACAATTTCCTAATTTAATTTAAAAATAAACATAATAAGCTCAATTACCCTGCATAGGAAACACCACAAGTTGATGATGTGAATTGTCCTTTCAAGTTACAAATGATTTAGTCAGTTAAATTAATATTCTAAGCTTTGAAAATTTTGTTCTCATCTAAATTTCTATGCATTTTGTAAGGCATATTTAATAAAGTGATATTTAAAGATAAGGTTGAAACTTTTGTGAAGTAAACCATGATGGACTTCTTTTAAAATGTCTAATAGCTAGCCAAAGCATCAGTAACATAGAAGAGAGATTGCCTTATAATTACTCTTATAGGCTAATTCTGATTCTTGAAGGGCTTATCAGAGAAAACATTGCGCTCTGCCATGAATATCTTCTCTTCAGCAGAAAGTTAATTTAGCTCATGCTGTGTTACAATAGTTGTAGATAACATATGTATAAATAATTTATATAGAATAAAATGGATATATGGTTGAAAAGAAATCAAAGTTCTTGGTGTTTTCTTTCTTTTTAGTCTAAGATTATTTTATAAAAAGTATACATGTTGCCTGTACACAGTAGTTCAAAAATAAATAAATACTAAAATAGATACGGTGTGAAAATTCACCTTGGCATGACTGTAGCCATCTTGAATCACAGTTGTTATGATTGCTCCTAAGTAACGCTACTCAGATTTTCCTGTTTATAAGTGGTGATCAAAAACTTAGATGAATATTTGAATTTTAAAAAATATTTCAGTACGATACAGGTTTCCATTAATTCCTTTCAGAATACTCCCACACTTGCACCCACTTGGCCCTTCATCATTCTTGCCACTTTCTAACGCAGTTCTGGATATCCTCTCTGTGCGTGTCTTCAGTTTTGCCGTCCTGGCTGTCTTGATGCCCTCTGTTCACTCAAAGCACCTACCTTATGTGGTTATTTTGATTTTGAGGCAGGGTTCCAAGTTGAATGGTGCCAGATTTAATGAATGAGATGGATGAGAACACCCATAACTTTTTTGCAATCCTGTCTCTGTTTTATGTTAATGGGTGGCAGCATTTACTGTATTTTCAACCATGCCCTGAAAAGACACTCAGGAAAGAGGACTTCCAGAACTGCTTCTGAAGGTGACAAAAATGACAGAATAAATGTATTCAAACTGAGGGAGAGTGTTTGGAGTGGGATTAATGGTGATGTGCCTTGTATGGTAATAAACCTTTAAAGTGTAATTTTCACCATGTATTTTGATCACCCCTTATATTTTCTCAGCATAGTATAAATAGGTGAAAAAAAAAATCAGAGTGAGATGTAAAATTTTGCCCCCAGGCCCTGTCTGACATCTGTCTGAGCCTGGAATGTGCTGACTTTTTTTGGCATTAGCTTGAGATAAAGCAGGTACATTCTGGTTTGGAAGAGGTCACACTTTTGTCCTAATCCCTCTGTAAACCTTCTGTCTCTACTCCAGATCACAGGTATCCACTGGTCTTGCTCACCAGTGCCACTTGTCATCATGAAGTCTCTGACAAATCCTGGGTCTGGCTATCTGTTTCTTGGTCATGCAGCACGCTGTGGCTGTTTCTTATATACTAGGACTGAGTAGATCTAGAACATAGTACTTTCAGGTCAATGTGGTATGTTACGAGTTCAGTGATTTTATATACAAAAAAAAAAAAATTTTTTTTGGTACCTCATTTTCCAAAAAGTACCAATAGATACAATATTATATGAGCTAGTTATGGAAAACAGGTATTCATTCATATACTATCTTCTTGGCCTTGAAGCCAGAGCAGCGCACTGTAAATAATGAATACATTTTAATATGGACCTCAAAGAAGAGCATTTTAAAATTTTTGTTGTACATTTTTGGAAAGGAAAGAACACTATAGGTGATGAGAAAACCAAGAACATTATGGCCATGGTCGTTCAGATTTAGATTGGGATTTCAGAGTGTAAGTTAATGAAACACCTTTAACAGAGGTTTCAAAGGAGAATGGCTCTGAACTATTCTTGAGCAGTGTATACATTGGGTTAAAAGACAAAAGGGCTTGTGTAGACTCGGGTGGAAATGATCCAAGAGGACTTCAACTAGGTTAAATGCTTTGGATTTTAATCCAATGCTAGAGTTGAGTTTTAGAAGGCATTTGTTATGACATCATGGAAAGTCCAAATGAACTTTAAATGAATTGAATTAAACTATTTGGAAAGGACAGCAGGAAACTAGTGATGGGATTTCTATAGAAAATCCACAATTAGAGGCCAGGAATTTAGCTCAGTGGCATAAGCACCTGCCTGGAAAGCATGAGGTCATGAGTTTGATCCTGGTACAAAAATCAGTCAATCAATCAATCAATCAATCAATCCACAATTAATAAGACTAAAAACAGTAGTATTGAAAAGCAATGATGGAAAAAAATCACTACGATCAGTTTGAGACACTTAAAATGGAAAGGGTGATACATTTTCAAATGAAATAGTAGAGAAAAGAAAATGCTAGACTTTTGATGACTCTGGCTTTGGCTCAAGTTAGGAGCTTGAAAAAAGGAACTGGTTCAAGTTGAGTCAAGGACGATAGAGACATGATGAGTCTGAGGTTTTGGCAGATAATTAAATTGGCAGTGTCTTGTGTAAAAAGCAAACTCACTTTCCTATTATGTCTCTATTACCTATTAGATATAGATTTACCACATAATGAATTAAATAAATCTGAGGAGCTTTAAGAAGTTCCTTTTATGTAATGGGTGCTTAATATTTTTTGGAGGACATATGAAGCAATAGGAGAGTGTGCCATAATATAAATTAATATTCAGAGGAGTCATTTATATTGAGTCATCCAAAATGATAACAGTCTGAGGTGAAGACAAATCAGATCTGAAGTGCACAGAATAGGCAGATCTTTGTATGTACTCAGTGGGAATCTTGCAGTGAGGGAAGAAGGGTTGTCAGGCTTTGAGAAAGACCGCGATGAAGAATTTGAGACAGTGGTCACAGGGCATGCCTTTTAGTAGTTGTGTTTTATTTCCCCAGAGCATTGTAAAATCTCATGTTCAAAATAAAATTTAGTGCTATGTAAGATAAAAGCGAGCCAGGAATGGTCAAAATACAAAGATGTTTGTTCTTCTCGTATTTTTGAACATTTTTTTTTTAAGTCACTGACTTAAAGGTTTTATTCTACTGTTTGTACAAATTGCAAATTACATCTAAAATCCACCTATTATAGAAAACTTAGAATGGAATTTGTGATGTATAAAATATCATTCTTACATGCATATACATTAACATTGTTATAAGGGAATTAAGAAAATGTTCATTGTCTTTATTGACCCAGCTCTACAATTCAAGGACAAAAATTACCACTCAGTTATAGAAGAAAATAAAAAGAGTAAAAAATTTAACTCAAGGTTTCTAGAAGTAATGATTTTTGTATGCTGCAAAAATATTGTAAGTTCTTTTTAAAATGTGATATGAACCTACTGTCAAATGAACAATAAGTTTCTAGGAAATCAGTCCATTTCATCAGCTTCAGTAATGTTACGGAAAATTATAAAAGCTAAAATCAGTAGCTAAAATTTAAATAGTTTCTGTTGTCTTTTATCTTACATGTATTATTCCTAATGGGTTTTCTAAAGTTTCATAGTTATGAAGGAGACTACACTTTGAGAAATTTTTAAGACCCTTTGTTTTATCATTTTTGCAAACTACTGCATAGTGCCAATTATAGTACTTTACAGTTTTTAAACATTTTAGTAACAGGAGAAATAAATCTGTTAACTGGTTGTGACAGTTTTGAGTGTACAAAAAAGATATTATCTAATTTGTTAATTTGCATAGGGAAAGAGTCCTGATTGCATTTTGTAAACAAGCTATACTTGTGTGAATTATATAGCTATTACTTCTGTAAGACCAATCGGTTCTCTTTTTCAGACCTGTTGGAAAGTGTTCCTGATTTTTGAATCAAGTTTCTTTCTCTTCTTAGTTTTTTAAAAAAACTGTTTACCAAACAGTTGTACAATAAATCATTTATAATATGAGGATATGCCTTATTACTTGAAAAAAACCCTACATTTTAGAAATTATTTTAGGAATTTTAAATTTGAGATTGATAAAAACTAATGGGACTCGCATGTATACATGTGTAATGGACTTGATTTCAAACTATAGCAAATAAAAACCAAGAAGAGTCCACTGAAGCCCATGCAGTCCATTTAATGCCTTTTAAAATTGCCATTGTTTTAGTAAGATCTGCCTTTGGCATCCCTATGTGTTCTGTCCATTGAACATAGTAGTATTGTTATGTAGAAATTCAGTGATTATCTAGCAAGCCTTTTTCCTTTAAAGAAGATAGTGTTCTGAATTGCCTGCAAGAAGTTTTTGCCTTCATTCTTTAGGAGATATTAATAGCTTTCAATAGCAGTAATTTTAAAGGAGCAGAAATTCTATAGCTGTCAATGGGTAAGTAAGTTGCTTCAATTTCAACATGAGTAAAATTTACAGAACTAGAATATTTGGTATTCCCCTGTTTGTTCTTTGTCTAGAAACTTTATTGTTAAAAATAAAACCAAAAGCAGTTCAGGTGTGTTAGTGTGCTAGAGTGTGATCTTTGGGGTGCCTAAAGACAGGTTGCTTACAGTTTATAAAGATCTGCCTAAAACATCTGCAGAGTTTTCTGTGCAATTTAATTTTCGCTAAAAGCATGAGAGTCAATAGAGAAACTACTGTGTCAGGAAAATTGAACTATGAAAATTCCATTCATGGAATAAAATGATTATTTTAAAATGGAACAAAAATGATGAATGCTGTTTGTTCATTTTTTAAGGATAAGTGTTCTCATTTATCCTACTTTCATTTCTTCTAGTAAATGTAGAACATAGCATGTATTTTTAAGCGTAATTTTTACAGCACCATCACTTTTTCAAAAACTATATTTTTTAAATAGTATGAAAATGGTAGAGATGTGTTTGGTATTTATAAGGTATAAATGTTTGTGTCACTCCCAAAATTTATATATTGAAATGCTGTTTCCAGTGTTGTAATTGGTGATGGAGCTTTGGAAAATAATTTGGCCATAAGAATGGAGCTCTTGTGAGTTGGTTCAGTGCTCTTATCAGAGGCCAGTGAACTAGTTAGCAAGATCTTTTCATCATGGTGGTATATTCAACAATAACCCAGTAGCCTACAGTCTGAAAGCTGTTGCTCCCCAAAACCTAAATCTTACTTCTCATAGTTCTGAAAGCTGGAAGTGTATTTCTTTTGTTTAGAAGCCATCCAGTCTGAAGCACTTGATTTCAGCAGCCTGATCTGACCCAGACAAGTTATTTCTGTTATCTTAGTGTTTTCCTGCTTTTCTGGTCAAAATAGCATGTTGAAAGGAGATCCAATTGTGCCCAAGGATGCACAAAAGCAGAATGTTGATGTGAACCTAGATAGTCCGTCCCACCAGTATATACCCTTGACACACCTCTCATTACTGCTTTGAAATAGTTGCTGAGAAATTACAAGAGAGAGGGAAAATGAGAAAGTATTGTTGGAGGGTGGAGGAATGTGAGAATAGTGTGCTCACAAATGAGTGAGTTGCAGTAGTTGCCATTAGAGGATATGTTGTTCTTATACACATTCTTACTTGTTTTCCCTTCTGGTGACTGATAGGAAGCACATCTCTCAGTGTTGGATGTCGATATATATATATATATATATATATATATATATATATATATATATACCCAGTGTGTACACCAGACAGAACCTTGAAATCATAGGATCTCTCGCTTCCCACCTTCAGCAGGCCCCATCTGTAGATCCGCAGATCTCTGGCCAGATCCCCTAGTGGGACATTCAGGGAAGTTCTCACCCTCTGTTCTGCTTGAAGACAAGGGATGAAATTATACCCTGTACCACTTCTGCATCGTGGCATCTGGAGGTGCTTGGGGAGTTTGCGTATTGTGGTTTGTGAGGTGATTTCCTTCCTTTGCAGTACAAGGAGAAACTGTCTTATCCTTTACATTTCCTTTGTTGCAGCCTCTAGTTTCATGGATGGGCAGAAAGTGCAGGAAGATGCTGGTTCACTGAAGTCTTGAGGTGGAGTTCAAAATATTTTTCTCAAAAGCATTTTATATAGATTAGTGTTGGACTTGAAACATACTAGTATAACTTCAGATCTCTAGAGGGGAAAAATTCCACAACAGTACTTCCTGAATAGAGCTCTGGTGGGGTTTAATATAAATGACAAATACATGCAAGATGGTTGGCCAGATACCCTGTGTGCCATAGTATTTACACAGTATTGGTCAGCTTCCATCAGCATGATCATCACAGTTACTCATGACTTATTTTTGCTAATATTGAGTTCATTTTTCATGTTTTAGTTTAAATTCTGAATTCATTCAAATTAATAACTATAAGTGATTTATTCTGAAACTAGCGAAATCAAATAATTGCAGTTATGTATGTTTAATCTTTGGAGTAAAACTGGGTATTATTGTATTCATGTAATGAATTATTACATTACTACAAGCTGAAATCTGCAGTGATAAATTTATGTCATATGGTGACCCTTAATGTCTAATTCCTGTATTCTCGAGTTTAGCAATGCATTATAATAGTTTACAATTGTATATAATATAAAATGATACATATATTATTAGGTTTACCATAGTGTCATTTAATTATTTGCATATATTTTCCAAATGTAATGTAATTATGAGACTTTTCTCTGGCCTTAGACAAAGAACATCCTTTCTTTGAATGCCATGATCTTCATTATTAAAATATTTCATAGACAAGTTCTAGAATTTGTCTTAGTTATTTTTCTTTGGTTGCTGGAACACAATAGCTGACCTAAAATGAAGGAAGGGAGGTTTACTTAGTTCACAGTTTGTGGAGGTGTCAGTCCATAATCAGCTGTCTCCAAGGCAGAGTGGCATGTCACTGGGACAACACTTCAAAGCAGCAGCCAGCGAAAAGCAGCCAAAAAAATCAGCCAGAACAAAAAAGGAGGTAAGGACAAATCTCTTTTCCTCCCTTATATTGTACACAGACCACCCTCTCTCCAGGATGTGTAGCACTCACAAAATCTCCTTGCCTCTTCTTGCACAGGCTGAGGATATTTACAAATGAGAACCCTGGTTCCCTGCTGAGTCTCTTAAACTTCTAAGCTTCCCAAGTTGACACAGTATAACAGAGTTCTACCTAACAGACAAGAGTCTGCATGCAGAAATGTTTTGTTGCCTTGCCTTAGGGTTTAAAGCATTTTTAAATTTAAATGCCTTCAATCCAGTCATAGAACCTTCCACCATTCAGAATTAGTTTAAATGCAGTCATATATTTATGTTAGGTATGTGACTGCTGAAGGATCTGGGATTTTGTTTCTTGGACCTACATCACTAAGGCTACTTCTAATTTTAAAGTTGTACTCATTTGGTATTGTTGTTTGTAAGGGAGTAGAACAATTACATTTTTATGTGTACCCACCTGTGTGACTATTGCTCTTTTTAGTAATTATATTTCTCTTGGGAGAAAAGGTTGTTTCTGTTTTGTTGTCACACAAGTTGAGCCTGAGTCTCAGAAAATAATATGGTGTTTATAAATACCTTTTATGTTGTATCCCATAAAGATAATTCAAAGGAAGAAAATCGAGTATTCTTAATTCACTATGAATGCAAAAAAAACCCTGAAATTCTAGTTTATGTTCTTGATTTTATCATTGGCTGACTTCATATTTGGTTAGAATAATTTTTGAAGGATTAGGACTGGAAAAATTAGAACTTTTTTTGAATGTTACAGACATATCTTAGATGCGTAGCCCCCAAAATTAATGATCAATGAAGTTTGATGGTCTAATGATCAAAGATAATGAAGAATGTGGTATGCACTCTTTAAAAAATTGTTACAGCCAAGATAATACGAATATTTTTATATCTAAAATATAAAGTTAGTTTCAGTAATTCAATTTGTCATTCACTAGTGCTATTGCATTTTTGTGTTGCCAGAATGCCTTACATGTAACAAAAATTTATAGAGTTGAGGATGTTTTTAACTTTTGAGGGAAAAATAAATTAAAAATATGAGGGTCAAATTTACTATCATTAGCTGAGTTCAATTTATAATAATAACAAAATAACTAAGGATTCTTTCATTACTTCCAGAGGGAGGCTTTGATAAGGCTTAAAAGTGATGCTAATATGACTAGAAAGTTAATATTACAGATTTAAGGGAAACATATCCAAACTACTTTCACTTTCACTAAACTGAACATTCACAACAAAGTGCAAATTCTCTGATGAACCCAAGAAACCACACATGAAACAAACTTGAGAAACTCTGCCAACAATGAATTTATATTTGGAGACCTGAAAGACAACCAATACTTAGAATTAATGTATTCTGGATGAACAATTCAAAGGACACAATATTGTAGAAAGCCTAATGATAATTAGCAGTATTTCACAACTAACTTGCTTTGTAGCATAATTGTCTCAAGATTCTGAAGAGTAATTGTCGAAACCGTGAGGAAGTGTTATGCTTAGGATCCCAAAATGCTCCTTATTTTGCCATGGCCTGTGTAAATAACAGGGACATTACAGTGTGTGTGTGTGTGTGTGTGTGTGTGTGTGTGTGTGAGAGACAGAGAGAGAAACAGAGCAGGGTGATCATCTGCATGGTGCGATGGTCTTGGCTCTTGAATCCTCCTGAGATTTAAGAGGTCCATAGTAAGCACTCAGAGTCAAGAAATAGTAGGTTTATTGTAGTAAAATGAAAGTATGCTTTATAAAAGAGAGCAGGCAGTGCCCAGAGATGGCAACAGAGAATGCTGTGGTTGGGTTCTCTTTTGTTTTCATAGAATTTCGGGTAGTGATTGGGCCTGGTGGCTATTGAGGCTTCTTCCAGTCAGCTGTGAGACTCCACTTTCATGTTCGAAGGGGAATTTTTTGGGATTATCGGGTCTTTGTTAGAACAAGCTTGGTGACCAGAGCTCATGGTGGTGGTATGGTTAGAACCACACCATAAAGGTGCCTTAGTGAGGCCCAAGCAAGTCAGTGTCAGGGTCATCTGGGTGTGCATGGCATATGCCAAAATCAGACCGTGTGTGTGTGAGGAACCTGACAGGGATACAGAGGACTAACTTCAGGAAGCTTTAAGAGCAGAATCTCAGGAAACTCATACCACTGTCTTGCTCATCTGTCATTTAGCTGCCTTAACCAGTGTCTGTCTGTTAGGTACAGCACTTCCTCTTAGGTCGCCTATCAATCTTCAGGCTCCTCCTCACACTGAGCTAGCTACCTGCTCTGACAGGACCTGTAAAATATTATTGCCAAGTTTTCATTCAGTTATGTCCTGGGACTTGCTTCAGCTGATGAGACACTGAACAAAGCTTGCAATTAGGGAAGCCTTTGGAAAATAAATGATCCTGCAAGATAAACTCTGCAGATTCAGCTCCACCTAGTTATCCCAGTCCTACTAGCTGTGGATCCAGAGATGGGACCATGTAGCCTAGCAGAACTGTCTGAAGATCTGAAAAACTATAGATCTAGTCCATGTAATCTTGAGAAATTACAAAGGTTTATAGTTTTAAAGCTCTAAATTCTAACTGATAAACCCCTTTCCTGCAACTCATAGCACAGAAATTTCCATGCCAAGTGTTACCTCAAAACTGTATAGCAAGTGCTAGAGCCAGAAGCTGAAGCTCCATGTTTAGTCTTTTGGTCAAGTTTTAAAAAAAAGTAGAACAATGCTTTGAAAGACAAAATGCTTTCATGGGCATCCTTAACGTAGAAAAAGCATTTCTATTCCAAGACTTGCATAGTATCTAATAATACAAATAAGTCACATTAAGACTTTTACCTGCAGGGTCATCTGAGAGATAGGGATTTCAGTGCTCCAAAATCGGCAGCGCAGGAACACCTTTTAGGAAGGAATAACATGGTGACCTTCAATGTCATATTAAGCATATTTAATACAGTCAGGGTAGGTCCTTTTGATGTGACTGGGATTGAGTCCAGACCCTTCACACTGAGTGATACCTATGCTAGGCTCCTTTTAATTATAATTTTCATTTTGAGATAGAAGCTTGCTGAGTTGCCCAGGCTGAGCTCAAACTTTCAACCTTGCTGTCTCAGAGTGCTGGGCTTATAAACATGTACCACCACAGGTGGCTAGTGTAGATCCTTTTTTTCTTTTGTGACTTATTTACAATTTTATGAATTTTAAGTATATAATGTCTTTAATAGGTTAATATGCAATATGTCAATACTTGTATTAGTAATATTAGATATCCATCATATTAGATGCAGGAATGATAGATTCAGCCTTCAAATTGACAAGTATGCCAAGAAACATAGTGGTCATTCTCTAAAATCAAAATTTCCTATAATTGTCTTATTTTTGAGTGGTGGGAGAATCTTCTCAGCTGATATTATATTCCCATCCACTGCTACTTACTGTTGTCAGGTTTTGTTAATGTCCCTGGTGTCATATTAAGCTATTTATTCTACTAGGACCTCTACTTTCTCTTCTCACCTCTAAAATATAAATAACCTATATTCACAAGCTACTTCCTCCTAAATAGTGCTTTCTGAGAGAGATTTTCCCTGACTTCCCAAACTTGATCAGATCCTCCTGTTGCAGTAAGTTTCCTGTATCAGTGTTTATTTCTTCTTATGTTCTGATAAAAAGCCATGGATAAATTAATTTTAGGAGGGGAATATCTACCAACAGAGATAACACTGAGAAAACATTTCATAAAATTTAGTTAAGCTAATGGATAAACTTCATTAATTACCTAGGACTTTGAATTTTCTTTCCTACTTTTGGGCAAAGATACATACTTCCTGGCAAACAAGGGTATGGAATATCTGAACCGAGTTTGCCATGAAATGTGGTCACATCCTTCTGTGTTGGAGTATGATGCTTAATACATTTCAAGCTTGGATTGGCCACAATACCTAACTTTTGATCAGACATCATTCGAGAGAATACAGTGAAGATATTTTTTAGGTGTGACTAATATTTAAATATACTTTCAATAAAGAAGTTACTCTCTGTAATGTGATTCAGTCGACTTTAAGACCTTATGATAAAAGATCAAGCTCTTCCAGGTTAGAAAAGACCAAAATAAAAATCTCAAAGTGTAGATGCTTACTGGGAACTTAATATGATTTTTGTTGGGATTTTACTAACAGTATTTCAGGATCACTGTTCTGGATTTGAGAGATTGATACAGTTCCTGAGCTTAAAAGACTGTTAGACTTTTAATTATTGTGGTTCATTAGTGAATTTAGAAAGGTTTTTAATTTTTCTGTTTCTTTCAAATGTATTACCTGTTTCTTTTGAATATTTCCCTGAGACTTTGTCCTCCAAATGAAGAGTGTGTAGAGATTTTTTTACTTCCCAGTTGATACCCACTTGAGCAGGAACAATTAGCCAAAGTTTTAGTAGTGTTTTGAAAAAAAAAGTTTATAATAATTGGTATATTAGGTGTTTTCCCACGGCTGAGACAAAATACTCAACACCTGCAGCTTAAAGGAGGAGAGGTTTATTTGGCTTACAGTGGGTTCAGTCCATGGTAAAATGACTCCAGGGCAGAAATGGTGGAGAGAAGCTGTTCCTCATGGGGGCAGGCAGGAAGCTGAGAGAGAGGAGAGGAACCAGGGAGGAGAAAGCATCACTGGTATGCCACCAGTGAATGGCATGCCCCTTCAACCAGACCCCACTTCAGAACATGGGACTTTTGGGAGACATTTTAATTAATTAATTAATTAATTTGGTACCAGGAATCAAACTCAGGACCTTGTGCTTGCCAGTCAGGTGCTATGCCACTCAGGCATATTTCCTCCCCTGGGAGACACTTTATAGACTTAAATCACAACAGTTGGAATCTTCCTGCATTAAAATCAAGGGCAAATGATGTCACTCAGAGCCAAAATTATTTATAAGTTATTCTAAAATTATTATTAAATATCTCTGGAGAGCATCCTGTACCTGGTTATAGAACTCTTGAGTACAGTAACCATACCTTTCTAGCAACACTTTCCTTTACATGATGTACGTGGTTGGCACCTGTTTAGATAGGACAAGGTTTTTCTGATACAAATAATGTACTATCTTTAATTTTTGTTTGGAATTCTGTCAAAATATTTTACATCGAAATACAATTTAGTTGCATCATAACATGATTATAAAAAAAAGTTTAAAGAATGTTTTAAAAATGTTACAATATCTACCAAGACATTGCAAAACTTGGCAGAAGGGATTTCCTTTTAACTTTACTACATCTAAATAAATCAGTAAATTTTAAATACAGCTACTTTTTTAAAAATAAAAATGTATAAATAATTATACTTTGTGTCATATGGAAAATTCAAATCCCGTCTTTGTATTTTTGAGACATTTGCTGTGTAGTAGGGGTGACAAAGCAAATGTGAAGAAAATGTTCCAAGAGCTAGAAGTTAAATGTGACTTGAAGTAGCTGTGAATGTGGTACCATCTTGGTTTATCACTCAAAGGCAAAACCAGCTTCCAGTCCAGGTGTTCTGGGAATTGGACCTGGGAGGACATGTGGGATTTCAATGTGTTTAGGAGTGAGGGCACTCTTGTTTGCCATGGTGTAGGCTGAGCTGGAGACAGAGGTGAGTGAGCAGGAAGGAGCAGAGAACTGCCTTTATTTTACCTGACATGATAGTACAGTAGTAGCTTAGGTGATTGCTTTGTTCAGAATGCCATATCCAAAGTCAAACAGGCAAAATTAAAAGCCCATTGTTTCTATCTCCAAGTCATCTGTGTCTCCAAAAACTTGTGGGGTGAACAGAGGCATATTCTTGGAGTTTGTAGGTTGGGTAGCTTCTGCCTGGAAGTTAGGGTTTGGATTAGAATAGAGATACGGCGGGAAAGTCAGTTTAAAGTTTTGGGTTTGGTTTCAGGGATTTACTTATTGTGACTAACTGATTTAGGTTAGGGTCTTTTTTTTTTAAATTTTCTTGAAAATACTGAAATTTATGTAGCAGTCCTGAGTTTGAGTGTGGTTGCATGTATTTGGTATTTTCAGGGGAAATTAATATTTTCTTCTGAACCCAAGGTTAGAAAGGGCAGATGTAGCAGGGAATAAGATAACCTCCATTCTTCCTAGTGTGATATACTGGCACCCCCTTTTCCTGCTAGTAATCATTACAAAGGAGAGAAAGCAAATGAAATAAATAATAGACTATCTGATTATTAGTACAAAATTTGAATTCACTATTAAAGACCAGTTTCCAAATTTAGATACTGTGAAAAAAAAAAGCAGGTAAAAGATTTTAAATAGGTGATACAGAAAATCAAAACAAAAAGGAAGGAAAATCATAACTGGGCTTCAATCCAAAACTAGTATTTAGAGATAAGAAATAAATTTGAGTGAAATAAATGTTAAAATAAAATTATAATCACAAGGAAGAGGCTAACACATGCATATGAACGGAGAGAGTAAAACAGCTAGGAAAAGCTATAAGTTTGGCAGAAATGAGATTAGGGATAGAAAGCAGGAGCAGAGTGGATTGAAATAAAGAGAATGTCTGCAGAGACTCCCTTTGGGGAGTTCTCTCGGGCAGAGCAGAGCTTTCTCCAGTGTGCCTTTTCTTGCAGGTAGAGCTACATAGGCCCTTTGTGCTACAGAGCAGTAGTTAACTGGCTGGGGTGCTGGAGTTTGCCCAAGTTGGGAAGCTTTTCACAAAGTCTTCATTTATTCTGTAGTTTCAGTCCTCTCCCAATCATCAGTACCGAAGTGTTGGAAAGTCAAGTGTTGTTTTGAGAGCAAATACTGGTGTTTAATGATTTTACTTCCACTTTTTAATCAGTTGTTTCATGACCTATTGCATTTTGTTTTCCCCTTACCAAACAGTCCTTGCTTTTGTCTCATTTTAGCATGTATGAAAAAAAAATCGTTTGTATATATTTATTCAAACTGTTTGGACCTAAGTAGTACTCTTCTTTAGAAAGAGAATAAAGTTACCTTCCAGTGTTTTGCTGCTAGTTTCCTAAATGAAAGCATGCCATTTTAATGGATGATATTATCTTTCTAGAATGCTAATGCAATAATGAAACTGTAATAAAGCTAATTCATAGCTGCAGAACTGCTGTTTAAGCACCTACCTATGTTGTGAATCTCTTTCAAGCTACATTTTTATGCACTTGCTTTTGTTTTCTAATATTTCTAGGGTCTTGCATTCTGAGCTCAACTGTAAAAATCCCCCAGGTCGGGGATAGTATTGCATTGGTTTTATGACTTCCATAGCTCTTCTTACAGTGCTGAGTAAAATGTGTTTTTTTAATGAATCTCTGTTCAATCTGTGTTCTTGTATGGGTATAAGTTGAATCGTGTGGCATCTCTAAGTAATCAGGGTTTTTGAGTTAACATGTATTTAAGTGATCAGCATTTTCTAAATTCTGATGATTCCAAATTCAGTTTTGAAAAAAAAATACAGTTGCTCAAGAGCCAACCATTTCAGAATATTGCTTATTCAGTTATACTTTTGCTATTTGATTATGGAAGTCTTAAATATATCCTATTTAGTGCACATCTTTTCTTGTTGGCAGAGTATATACATCATGGTAAGTACTACTTACATTTGTTGAGGGAAAGATACTATATTGGTTGTATATTTTATTAAGATATTTATTTTTCCTAAAAGCTTCACAACAAACCAAAACAATATATGAATATGTAAAATCAAGGTCTGTACTTTATACCACATAAAGATTTCTTGCATAGTAAAAGATTTGCTGTACTGTGCACATTTCTGATGGCTGAGGAACAGTGAAAGCTTTTTATAACTTTCAGTTTTCTTGAGCATGATTTTTAAAGTTGTTTTCTTTTTGTCACTAAAAACTGTAGTTCAGAATCTTTTCTTGAAATGTCATTACGTTGTGCTTTTATATATTTTCCTGAAGTGACTGTTTGAAGGGAACATTCAGAATTTATTGATATAAATGGGATCATAAGGATTTTTGGAAAAAATTCTAGTAATAATATAGCAGAACTAGATAAAAAAGGTACATCGAGATTTCCTTTTTTTCCTTTTTTATACTGCAATGAGATATAGCCCTCAATAATAAAGCCATATTGGTTATCTATTAATAATAAATACAAAAAATGTTTTATTATTTCTCTAGGTCATGCCAAATGAAAAGATATGCCAAACTGTATGCATTTTCAAGTGATTTTTTTATATTTGTTTTCTTCATCAATTTAAGATACCTTTTCAGTTGTTGATATATAGGTAGCATCTTTAGACCACAGCTGTATTCATCATGCATTTTGGTTTCCTCCCAGTGTTTCCAACTTTAAGACATTTCATGGGCAACTTAGAATTTCAAGTTGCTTTAGAAAAAGATGAGAGAATTCAAAAACATGAGACCAGCATTTCCATGAGGCCTCAATTGCCTATAGCTTGTTGGCATCTGCAGTCCTGTCACCATTTGTGAATCTCTTCCTAGAAACCCGGGTTAGTGCTGACCACAGTGCGGTGAACATTATTGTCATTAGAGAAACGAGGGAACAAAGGTTGCTGTGAGCATGCAGCTCCTCATCTATTTCATCACAGCCTCTGCTTTCCTCTGAAGTAGATCCCATCTGCTACTCTCCATCCTTTTCCACTTTTGAGTTTGTGATTCTTGCTTTAGAGTATGTAAGAGATGTATGAAATAGAAAATGGACAAAATAGTTTGGTTCATTTGGAGTGCGTATGTAATCAAAGTAAGTTTGGGTGAACTAAAAGATGTGAAATCGAGGGCTGTATTCACATTCAGATATCATTTTCAGAAACTTTTCTATTGGCACCTAAGAGCCAGTTTTGAAGCTATTTTTCCTTGAATTGCTTAGGTTCATTAATTTTTGATGTAGAAGGTTGTTCACATTTGTTATTTTAAAAACTGTAACACTCCATTAATTCCAGGAGTCAGTTAAAATCTAGGTTTTGCAAATTAAAGTAGTACCACTAATGTTAATATAACATCAGAGGAATATTATAATAATAAAACATTTCAAAAGTATATTATTTCCTGTGGTCTAATGACTTAGATGTTTTGATGTTACATACATGAATGCAAATGATGCTTTTCTTAACTCCACTTATTTAATCCTCTTCAATGAATTGTTTTTAACTTTTACAGTCTCTATTATTTCTCTTTAAAATATCCTGGAAGGAATCTCTAAATTTCATAAAACCACATACTTGTTAATTAAGATGAAAATAAGTCAGTTTGAATTTAAAAAAATAATTGAGATTGAATTTACAAAAATAATTGAGATCCATAATGCATAGGTTTGGGTGATGTTTGCTCATATAGCAAACTCGATAGTTTTTCTGGTGAAACATAGTGGAACTTTATTTGTTGCTCATGTAATGGGTTCAGTTAAGGTGATCCTGTTTTGTGAGTGACTTTCATTTATGGGTAATATGGTGACCCAGTGTCCTACCTTGTGGATCTATACTCCTTAGGGATATGAAGTGTTATGTGTCTGAGTAGACAAAGGGGAAAGCTCATGAAGACGTCATATTTGCTTCCTCCTGAAATGCCACTTCTGCTTATGTTTTCATTGGAAAAAATTAATCATCAATCTATAACTAGCCACAAGACCTGTTGGAGCATACAGTCTCTGGCTCGACAGCTACTTTACAAGGACAACCTAATTACATTGAAAGGAGGAGCATAAATGTTGGTGGACAACATGCCATCTCTCACTGGCAGCCATGTCTGCCACCATTAATGAATACTCCCACTTGGTACCTTAGTACTATACTCTAGCTATGGTGGGTGTGCCAAGAGTACAGGTCAACACTGTTTTCAATGGAGAAACAGGTAAACACAAATCAGTGAGTTTCACGTTCAACAGAAAAGCATCATTAAAAGTCATTTATTGTTATTTTTCCTATAGAGAAAAAAATTGAGAAGAGTAAACACAAACACTTTGAAAATAGTGAAACGTTTTTAAAAATGTGTTTCATGTTGTTATGGTTGGGATGTTTATATCCCCCTTAAATTCTTGTTTATCTTTTGTTTTGTCATTTTCCTATATTTCCATGTTTCCAGCGATGTTCCAGAGCTTTCCCTGGATGTGTTGGAAATCACCTCCTGTGCCCTCCGCTACTGTGACTCATGTGATTTTGGCTCCCCTTGCCCCATGGGCCTGGTTTCCCTGGTTAAAAGAAGGTCGCTGGGCATGGTCTACTCAAGCCCGCGGAACCTCTGGAGCCTAGTCCAGTGTCCTAAGGGAGCTGGGCGGGCACCCAGTTGCCGGGATAGATGGCCCCAAACTTTTCCGGGCCTGCCCTGGTGAGCTGCAACTCACCTTGCTTAAATTCTTGTTGAAACCCTTACCCTCAAAGTGGTGGTTATAGGAGGTGGGACATTGGGGAATTAATCAAGGTTATGAAGGTGAGCTTCTCATGAATGAATTTAGTATCTTTACAGACGAGGTCTGAGAGAGATCCTGTGTCCCTTCCAGTATGTGAGGACACAGAGAGAAGGTGCTGCCTGTGGACCAGCAACTGCATCCTTGCCAAGCAGGAAACTCTCTTGGACTTAGATTTCCTAGCTTCCAGAACAGCAAGAAATTAATTTCTGTTGCATATAAAGAACACAGTTTACTTTTCAGCAGCTAGAAAAGGACTGTGACATTGCTAATTTATCAAGTAAGTGTAGGAGGAAAAAAGAATGCAACAAGATGGAAAACCCAGTAAATTGGGGAACAGAAAAGAAAAAAACAAAGAAGTAGGAAGGTAGAGGCAGAAAAAATACACCTATACAGACTAAGTGGGTGGTCAGAGGAATGAAGGGACGCTGCAGTGGGCTGGGTGGAGGAAGGCAGGCTTTGAAGTGTGTGTGTGTGTGGTGGGGGTCATGGGTGGTGGAGGGTTGGTCCAGCTCTGCACTTTGCTCCCGAGGTCCAGAGCATTCTGAACTTTAGTCTATTTGAACTGTGGTAGAGCTGGTGAACCTTGCTAAGAGTGCATCAATTCCTTTAACGCCTTTGAGACTGTCTTCTGAGTGGCATGAGTAGTACAGCCCAACAGGGTGTAAATTAATTTCTAAACCTAGGGATCAACAATCAGAAGAACGACATGAAATCAGCTACCCTTGGGCTCATAGTTTACCCTTCCTCTGAGGCAGTTTCAGACAACTGTCAGTGCATACATATACGCATATATGTGTGTGAACGTGTGTGTGTGTGTGTGTTGTCTATTTGATTTGGAAATTAAAGCTAATATTGATAAATTTGTTTCCTATTTCACAATTGAGGGGTTATATAGAGTTACCATCTGTGGACCGACCTCCTAGCTTATAGTTCACACGTAGTGCTCTAGTTCAGTTGATGGGTAATAGGAGTTAACAGCAGAGAGGACAACGGAATTTTCAATGGAATATTTTGCAATAAATTCAAGGAGAAAGCAGTTCAAGGTTATGGGATGTGTGTTCCTTTTCCCTTATTCAGTGAATCTTTGTAGTTCTTGCTCATCTCTAACAGTTAACATGAGATAGCTGTTTTCCAAAATCTCTAAATTGACCTAGCACTGTTTCAGCATTACTACATAGTTTTAGTATTACCTGATAAAGCAGAGGACCTATTCAAGTTCTGTGATAGTGGTATTTTACCTGACATCAAAGGAAAACTGTCTTGGAAATGAAGTCAGAAACATACTGGGCCATATTTAAAGCTACAGTTGCCTTCTTTCTTTTTCTCTCAAAGACAAAAATCTTAGTGAACTTTTTCATTATTCTAAAACAGTATATATTCCCCAAATATAGTAAATTTAATCTTTCTTTTTGAAGAAATCAGTTTATAGTCATTTAAATCCTTTTAACATCTGAATATTTGAATGAAGGAGGAAAGTTTGTGAGTGAGTTAATGTGATACTCTTCATGAACTAAAGATTCTTCTACTAATCAGAAGGTATTTTTGAATGGTTTTGAGCATTGATCAGTGTAAATTATAAAAATATTAATCTGTAAAATACTAAAATACTAAATAAAAGTGAATACTAAAAATGTAAAGATACTAATAATATTGTGACATAATTTTTAGAGAAGTGATAAAAATGTTCCCATGTAACAATCCCATATGATATGGCAGATATTATTTGTGTGATATCTGGACTCTTCAGACTATCCTGTATTACACCATTTATTATTACTATTATAAAATACCTGCAGTTTGGTACTCTGTAGTGAAAAGAGATTTGTTTAGTTCTTAGCTTTGGAGGCTGCAAGTCTGAACAGCATGGTGCCAGCTCTGATGAAGGCCCTGTGTCTGATGCCACCAGAAAGGTTGAAACATGTGAAAAAGGTCACATGTCTGGATAGGAAGCCAGAGAGAAGGGAGGGACCAGGCTCACTTTCTTTTAGCAACTCACAGAAACTTAGCAGAATATTGTAAGGGTTACGTTCCTCTTTTGAGGTCAGTGCTGCCAGTGACTTAAACAACTCCCACTAGCCTACAACTTCTCACACTGCCAAAGCTAGGACCAAACATCCAACACATAAAGCTTTGGGAACAAACTACATTTAAACCACAGCATACCGATATAATGCTATTTCCATATTCCTGTAATGTGCTGACTCCCCACATTTACAGGGTAGATAACGGACTTAATTATGGTCTGTCTGTACCCAGAACCTCAACATTTCCCACAACATCAGTCCCATAGGTAGTCTTAGTGGAATGCCTCCATGACTGTTAAGTTCACTGTTAGATGAGAAAAATAGAGGTACTCCATAGGAAATGTCTTACTTTCATGTATAGTTTAAGTTAGGTTGATAAATATCATTCCTTTAAACTTGCTATAGGAAAATACACACCTTGTTTGATGTGACAGGTAGACATTGATGCCGTTAAGAGAGGGGCAAGGGAGATAGGCAGGTCACACACAGGAAGTTTTTGGGAAATTGAGTTGGCTAAGACATGGAAGGAAGTTCTATTGTCAAAGCCAACCATATATTGAAGTATCCAAGAAAGAAATCACTGGGCATTATGTTTGGGAGGTAGACTGCAGATGAGTCTCTTCTAACATAACAATGACATGTGAGTCCATGGTGGCTTGCACATGGCTTTGCTAGCTTTGTCTACTATGAGAATCAGTCAAGTCTAGTATTTCTAATGCCTTGATGAAAAGATGCATGTCAAGTGTGTAATTGGCAAAGAATGTTTTTATTTGCAGTCATTTTGTTTTATTTCATCCTAAAGAGACTATATCCTGTTTGAAAACAAAAGATATTATGTGGAGCAAGATAATAATCAGAGTGCTCTGAAGGTTGAAATCAATAGAAAATAAATTTAGAATACATGACTTTAGTATTTATGTTTGATTTGATAATTTCCTTTCTTTCAATCATGTAATACATGACGCAAGTTAATTGACAGGAAAAACAATGTTGTACAAATTCATGTTCCAGTACATAGCACATTAATTTTCAGAAATATAAGTGGCTTTTTCTTAAATAACAAAACAGTAATTACAGAAATTTGTGAACTTTTAATTTTAATACCTGTGGACTTTTTAACCATAAAAGCAAATAAAGAAAACATAATGAAATGGATTGTACTTGAGCCAAGAAAGTTAAGTATTTTATATACCAAATACCATGAATGGTATAAATGACAAAAAACACAACTGGTTCAATCATTTTTAAAAATTTAATATTTTAAATAAAAATAGCTATAATGGTTAGGTTAAGATATATACCACTAGAAGCATGCAAATTAATTTACCAGTATATTTTTAAAAAGTATACTGTTGGTTCATAATTCTATTTCCTAGTGTGTCTTAGAAAATAATCTGAGCTGTTAATACAGATTTATATGATGCTGGTGTTATTCACTATTCTTGAATCCAAATATGCAAACATGTAGTAATGTTATGATGTATTGTAAGGTAATACAATATAGTCATAAGACAGATGTATACAGCATTTTTATTGGTGTAGGAGATTTGTGTTATTACTGTTATTAACGTTTAAAAAATAAATTTACAAAACACATGTATTAGAAAGAGCATAGCAATTGTCTTAAGTTATGGATTTATGTATGAGTAGTTTTCCCCCTTGAATGTTTTATAATTTTCAAATTTCTGTAGTAAGCATGGATTGCTTTGTTTTAAAGACATGCTAATATTAATATTCACAGGTACATTGGGATCAAGGCAAGGTTCATGGCCTGACAGCTGGAATTTTGTCAGCAGTGCAAAGTCCTTCATTTCTTTTGCTGAGGAAGTGGGGATATGGGACAAATGGAAGGCTGTGAGCAGAGAAGTGACCTTACCTGAATTATGTTTATAAAAATGTGTAGCAGTTGCTTGGGTTAACCCTTTAAGGCACTGCTCCTCTGTCGGAGCAAATGCCCCACACATGTATAGCAAATGCAGTGGAGTTGGTACCAGAAAAGTATGTAAATAGAAAGAAAGTGTCAGGAGTAACTGCATGGAGTATCTACATGGTTTGAGTCAGGGGACACCAGTGTTCCGCCTGGAGGGGGCATGGTGACAGGTGTTATCTGACTTGACTTGTTATTAAGAAAGCTTGTACAAATTTTAAAATTTGAGATGTGACAATAGACATGGAATTGATTTACCTTTCGAATGTTCATTTGTGATTTTTGTCTTGTTATCATGGGTAGGGTCTTAGAGTAATTTGTAATGTTCCAGTGTGACCCTGATATCTCACAGGTCTGCTCTTCAGTTGTCTCTTGTCACTGTGGATTTAATCTGAATGATTTGTCTACGTGGTCTGTCTTATATATTGATCTGTTTTGTTCCACAGACTACATAATACTTTCTTGGTCATGTACTTCTTAACTTTCATTCCACTGCATTTTTACAGTTTAGGATACTGTCACTTAAAAAAAAAAATCCCCCCAAAACTCAACTTGGATAATAATCTTAGCTCAGAGGCAAAATAGATTCAACAGATGTAATTTTTAGGGCCTTGACAAGAAAACCATGGCCATTTCCTGAAATTTAATCTTATATTTTATAATAGGGTCATGGACATCTGAATTGAGATGTCTGGCCTACTTTTAATTAGGCCCTCTCTTTTAATATATTCTTTATAAAGAAGGACTTGATTTCCACTGGGAGAGAAATGAGGGCAAAATGATATAAACTGCAGTAATGAGAGTTTCTAATGTGAAGATAGGGAAAATTGTCTAGAGAAATAATGAGAATGTGTTTATGATATACTGGCTACATATTGGTGATTTGTTTTGTACTAGAACTAGAACTATATATGACAATCAACCGTAATTTATTTTTGCAATTCTTATTAGCCACTAAAATTACCAAAAATGTGGAAACAAGCAGTATTTAGACTTGGGTCCCCAAGAAGGTGAAAAAACAGGCTAGATAAAACGCAGAGAATGAGAATATTTGAAGTGAAAGGAGACCATGCTTCATTCTCTTACTATATAGTTCCAAGTATTGGTACCGCTTACATTCAGGGATGACTGACCAGAAACTGAAGCAACCCAGACAAAATATCTAGAGGTATCTGAATGCTGAATATCTCCAAGCAAAAGCTACACTTGTGAAACCATTGATTAGACACACCATGCATGAGCAGAGTTTCCAAAAACTTACTCAGTGCTTTACTCCTAAATAAGTTAAGAGAAATCTCTAATAGAGTCTAAATAAAAGAGGTAAAAAGGAAATCAGGGGAAATGAAGACTTTTGAGCAGCAAAAGGAAATCTCTGATTTAAGATAAAACTTGCAAGACTTAATGTCTGATTAATGAGCATACCAAAAGTTAGAAACTAGAGTAAACAATCTTTTCTTCTTCTTCTCCTTCTTCTTCTCTTTCTTCCCCTCCTTCTCCTTCTTCTCCTCCTTCTCCTTCTTCTCCTCCTTCTCCTCCTTCTCCTCCTCCTTCTCTTCCTCCTTCTCCTCCTCCTTCTTCTCCTTCTTCTCCTCCTCCTTCTTCTCCTTCTCCTCCTCCTTCTTCTCCTCCTTCTCCTCTTTCTCCTTCTTCTTTTTAGAACTCAGAAGTGAAGGATGTGAATCTCTAGATTTGAGTTCAATTTCCCAGTAGGGAAAGAGTATTTATAACAGGCATATAATCATTAAATTAAGAAATTTGAGAATAAAGACATATATAGAAAGTTTTCAGCAAAATGAAATAAACAGCAAAAACAAAAAAAGCAGTAGGAACCATGGAGTTAGACTACTACTCCATGGCAACACAGCAAACTAGAATTTAATGCATTTTTTCAAATTTTTTTTCAGGAAAAAGGATTTTCTACCCAGCATTCTAAATCCCAACTAAATAATTACTCCAGAAAAAAAGGTTGACTATAGGCATTTTAACACACACACACACACACACACACACAACCAAAACCACTTGTCTCCCAGTATTTCCTTTCTCAGGAAGTTTCTAGGTGATATATAGCAAAATGAAGTATAAATACAGAAAAAGGGTATAAAATCTAGAAATAAAAAGGTCAGGGAATGGTGAAGAGATTTTTTAGACCAGGGGTAAGGGTTGTGGACAGGGTAGTCTGTGCCACAGGCCTAGCAGACAGTCCAGAACAAACAAACAAACAAACAAACAACCCTAGAAGGTGTGACTGCAGAACCAGAGTGGCTCTGATACTGTCAGGTTGGTTCCATTTAACATTTTAAAATCCAGTTCAAATGTGATTTATTTCTGACTCTCAAATGTAAAAGTGAATTAATAAATCCCTTGTATCTCTTACCTTGTATTTAATTTATGATTCATTATGCATTTCCATCAAATAGCTTCATGGTCCTTTTATGTGTATGTATAGCCTACTGAATTGTGAGACACTAGAGATTAGAGTGTTTGTTTTATTAATTCATACATCCATAGTGCCTATTCAATATGTCACATCACGGTATGTCTTAAATTTGGTACATTTTCTAGAGTGTGTGCTTTGGAAAGTCTGAATGTTGATTCATCTTCAGAAAATAGCTCTGGAATGTTTAAACAGAGCTCATTTTTATATTCTTTACAGTATTATTAAACTTATTAACATGAAGTAAATTCTAAGTTATTGTTCAAAATTGAGAATGCTAGTAGTTTTCAGGTAGCATATATATGGCTATTAGTTTGTATATATATCCATATATAAAAACAAAAGAAAAATATGTGATGTGAAATTTAAGTATCTTAATCCATATCACTACTAATAATAGAATCTCATTTTTGTTTGGACTCAAAGATGATAATTTAGGAATTTTCTATATATTTAGATATCCATTAGCAATTTTGTCACATGCATATAGGTATATTTCTTATAGAAAAAGTGTTAGAAGACAGATGAATAGATAGATAAATAGCATCCGTAGCAACATATATGCTTGTTTATAGTACTTAAAGTCACTAAAGACACCTGTTTCAGAAAACATGTTTTAAAGTCACTTCTCAGTTGATAGAGCTTTTAAGTTACTAGATTATAACATCTTGAGAAGTAGAACCTTTTTAATGAGAATGATATATTATTTGTAGTTTTGTAACTTACAGATAATTTTTGAAAGTTGGAATTGAATGAATAAAATTAGGATATATTAAGTACATGCTTATTGTATACATAGAAAGTGGAGAATCCTGATGTTATTAGAATTGTGTTAGAGATTTATGAGGATAAGCTTACAGCAGTTATTCATATATTTAGATTGTGTATCATAATATAAAAGATGGAAATATTTGAGTCCCAAATTACAAAGAGAACACAGTTTTTCAAAGTTTTGTGGTAAAATTTAATTATTATAGAATATGGTATACATCTCTTTCTGTGTTGCTTTGAATATAAAATGAGTTTTGTGTCATCTATGTTTGCTAAAACGTTCTGCCTAAAGACTGGACAGGAGTTGAATGACTTCTTGTCAAAGAAGAAAATCATGGGGCTGGAGGTATAGCTAAGTGGCGTAAGTGCCTGCCTGGCAAAAGTGAGGTCGAGTTTGATCCCCGGCATAAAAAAAAAAAAAAAAAAAAATCATGTGGCCGTTTTTTGTTTCTTCTTCCTTTTTGGATTCGACATCTATGTAAGCAGCTCTCATTCATTCACGAATAATCAACCAACACTTACTGTATTTCTTCTGTGCCATTTACCATAAACCTTACCTCTCAGAGGAGAAGAGCTGAAATGCACAACTCACAGAAATAAGCATAAGACTAACGATTTTGCTAAGTTTTGTGAGGGAAAAATAGGGTGCTGTTACAGTGAATATGTACTTTGGCATACTTAAGTTTTCAAGTGTAAGACACCTGAAAATTCCCAAGTTTACTTTCTTTCCAGTATTAACAGTTATAAGCGAACTTACCTGAGGTACATTAGTCACTAAAGTAAAATAGTTTATAGTATAAGACAAATATGATTTTTCACCTTTCCTGTCAAATACATTCAAAAAGAGAAATATAGTATTATTTCTCTTTGGCCCTTGAAAAAGTTGAGTCAGAGAGAGACTGAGTAACTTGTCAAAAAAATTAAATCACGAATGTGATCCCATTACATTTAGGCACTATTCATAAGACCAGGTTGTCACAGTTGGATTAGATAAAGTTTAGATGTACATTTTGTGGGTGATAGAGTTTTAGTCAAGGTATATACTCACTGTCATGAAAATGCTAGAGCTGAGCCTGTGGGCTACTGGGTTTTTAGCCTCTGTTACATCCACTTTATAACATAGACCATAATCATTCATTAAAACAAATTTTTCTTCAGAGTGAGTCTAATTTTTGAGGCTTTTTATTTTCTCTATGAAATTGAATATTCTGGACTGTAAAGGATTATATCTTCACCTACCTATGTTTAATTGGATCGAATACTTACTTGGTTTTTCACTTAGACATTTACACAGGGTAAATTTCCTCCAATATTTTGATCAATTAGAGATTTTATCTTGTTATTACTGTTGGAATTTTCTGTTAGGAAAGAGCTTAAGAGTGAGAGCAGCATCTGGTCCAGTTTATTCTTCCCAACATAGCAGCTTAATACTCTCATAATTTCAGTTGTTAAATGACTCAGGTCTTTAAAGCAGTTTATAGTTTTTATTGCTTATTTTGAAATTGCCTTTTCACAAGACATTGATTTTATACATTTAAAGAAAATGGAATTGTTTTCTTTTTAGCATGTATTTTGTGATTGCTTGCTAAGATGAATAAATTATATAATATTATATAATTTGGTTTTCTCATTAGTACATATCTGTATATAATGTTTACTTCCTTGGAGAGAATTGATGCATGTATGTAATATATCCTTATTTTTTTGCATCCTCTTTTTCTTCTCTCCCTCACCCCTCCACCCTCATTTATTTATTTATTTATTTATTTATTTATTTATTTTTTCAAACATAAATTTTAAATTTAATACAGAATTTAAAAAAAGATAAACAATAAGAAGTCACTAGTTGATAAATTACATATTGTCCTCTTAGAAATAGTTGTTCAAGTTTCAAAATTAAAGCATACAAAGTAGATAATCAGACAGTGAGAATGTAAACAGCTACGCATGCATGAATCTCTACATGTATTTCTATCCTTTCTGTATTAGAGGGAAAAACAAAACATAGCAAGACAAAAAAAAACAAATTCCTATAAAATCATGAAACCAAAAAGTCATATAAAACCACAGTACAAAGTGATCTACAGTGGTTACTGTGTTGTTTCTTATTATCTTCAGTAGAATTGTCTATATCATCAGGCATAATTGAATATAGCAGTACATAACAATATTAGTAAAAATAAAACATTGTAGACAATATAAAACTTCAAAGGCAGGTAATAATCAAACCAGAGTAGATATTCTAGTTGATCTTGTCATTCTAAGTGCAGTTGCCTATACTCTCAGACTTGATACTATCAATCATAACAGCTTTAAATAAAACCTATCAATACAAAATAGTGATCCAACAAACCAGATTCAATTACGATCAGTCATGGTAAAACAGTATAGGTTTTACAGAGCTTTAGATTAAGTTAATAGGAAATTAAGGATGATTACTGTACTATATCCTTTTATTTTCGGGATTTCTGTCTGTGCCCTCAAATCTAGCACAGGTAGAATGACTGGAACAGAATATAATACATCTAAGCAGAGTAGTGTGAGTAATGTGGATTTTAAATCCTGGTTCACTATTAACAATATATCAAGACCATCTGTGTTATAGATTCTAGTTATCCTTCTCTGCCTCATTTCTGCTATGTTATTTTTCGGCCTTTGTTTCCTTTTTCCTTCATTTTATTACTTGCTCCATTCATTGAGGCCTTTCTGCCACTGTTCCTAAAATCCTGGTATTTTTTTTCTCTCTCTCTAGAATGTCCTTCAGTATTCTCTGTAGGCTTGGATTGGTGGTCACAAACTCGCCCAGTTCCTCTTTGTCATGGAAGCATCTTGTTTCTCCATTAATTTCTAGTGATAGTTTTGCAGGGTACATCAATCTGGGCTGGAGGTTATTTTCTTTCAGGGCTTGGAATACTTCACTCCAAGCTCTTCTTGATCTGATGGTCTGTGTTGAGAAGTCAGCCATGATTCTGATGGGCTTACCTTTAGAGATAATCTGTTTCTTTTCTCTGGCAGCTTTTAATATTCTGTTTTTATATTGAATTTCTGGTATCTTGATTATTATATGTCTGGGTGTAGATCTGTTTTGGTTGTAGGTGGCTAGAGTTCTGTATGCCTCACATAACCAAATGTCATTTTCTTTTCCCATGCTTGGGAAGTTTTCCTTAAGTATTTCCGTGAATAGCCTTTGTAATTCACCTGCATGTATTCCTACCTCTTTGTTCACATTTCTTATTCTTAAATTGTAGATTCTCTTGTCATCTTCTAGCCTTTGTATGGTTACTGCCTGTTTCCTTGTTATTTTTAAGAGATCTTTCCTTTCATGATCACACATTGCAAACTTGTTTTCAAGTTTTGATAGTCTATCCTTCGTTTCTTTTAAGGAGTTTTTCCAGCTTTCAATGCAGTTTTTAATTTCCTGGTAGTCTCTTTGAATCTTTCTCATGTATTCTATATTTTCTTTATATTGTTTATCAAATGTTTCTCTCCTTTTTTGTGTTCCTCCCTTCTTCCATCTGTATCTTCCTGAGAGATGCTTCCTGAGAGCATTTCTTTTATTACTCTACTCATATCTTGCTTTACCTGATTTAATATTTTAGTTTTGAGCTTGTCTACAAGGTCCTGAAGATATTTCTTAATGTCCATTGAAGCCATGTCTGATGTTGTGTGTTTGTTGCCCTCAGTCTCCCTTGTTTTTCCTTTTCCTGGATCAGTGCTCTCAGGGTTCTGGGCTGGGGGCCTCCTCCTGCCTCTCTCTCCTGTCATGGTCCTGGCTTCCTCCACACAGGTGTACAGTGCAGGTCCCAGCCACCTTCCCTGGTGGCCAGGGTTCCTCCAAAGCACGCTGGCGAGGGACCTCTGCCTTCTCCTGCTTGCCCCTCCTCACTGGGCCAGCCAAACTTCAGGGGCCTTCACCCGGTTAGTGCGTGCTAGGCGCAGGGAATCTATTTGGGATGGCTCACTGGGTCTTGGCCAGGGGCGTGGCCCAGTCCAAGCAAATCTCATGAATCTGCTCTGGGGAGGGAGCAACCAACTGAAGTCACTGTCACTCCCAGTTCAGGCTCCTCCTGCCTGATTCCAACATGTTGCCCATTTGGTCGCGCCTTTCCCATGTGTGGAGGGGTGTCTCATTCCCAGCACTGACCATGGATTAATGAAGGACCCTTCACCGGTTCTGCTGTCTGTTGGGCTCACCAACCCCCAACTTCAGCACTGCTGTGGCTCCTCTGAGTGGCGGCAGGAACAAGTTTGGGCAGCTCTGCCAGTCGGCATGGACCCAAGCCGGCACAAATTTGGCAGGTTGCAGTGTCCCCCAATCTTGAGTTCTTCCAGTTGTAGTCCCGATGTGTTTGACAAGCTTTTTTATGTTTTAATTTCTTCCTGTGTCAAGAGGATCCATTTCCCTCTGTCTGGGTCTCTCTAGGATGTTTTATTCTGGCAAATGAGTTGTTCTCCCGGGAGGCTTTGTATTTTGTTGCTCACTGATCGGCCATCTTGACTTCTCTCCTGCACCCTCTTTTAATCCCTTTCCTTTTTGGTATGTTTCTGCAGTATGTAATGCTTACATTCCTTGGGTAGAATTGGTACAGGTACATAACATATTTTAATTGGTTTTTAAAATTCACATTCTTCTTTTCCTTATATCACTGATCTCTTTCTATTTGAGAAAGATCTATTTCCCTACTTTCTATTATTTAACTTTTATTTTGTTCATTATTTATACTTTGGGTTTCTTATAGTGGAAACCATGTGATATTTATATATGATTTATTTTACTTAACATTGTGTTCTTGAGATACATGTAACTTTGCATCTAATTTTGGTATTTCTAGGACCTCTCCACTTTTATCCTTTACTTGTCCACAGTTTGGTTAAATTGTGTTTCTTACAATTCCTATTCACAAGAATGAGTGGAAAAATGCAAAATATATATTAGGTATAGTACTGATACAAGTGAATGTTGACTATGAACACTTATTGTTGAAAACTAAACTCTTAAACTTTTAGAGACTGGAATAGTTTACCACAGAATTCACTTAGAGCAGTTTGATTTGTATATTTCTAAATCTTTCTTCTCTTCTGCTGCCTGTCCATAACTGCTATTGAGCATAGCAAGAGATGGTCTTGTTGTAATAAAACCCCGTGTCACTATGCCTGAGAAATAGCCGGTGGAGGATGCTAGAATCCCATTCTGACCCTGGGAAATATATGAAGACAACATTTATGACTGAGGTTTCTGTATATGTGGGGCATTATGTGGACCAAGGGGGTCTGTATTCACCTTCATGATATCTGGGTCTCAAATTACTCACGGCCATTGTGTTATCACCCTTTACAGTATAGATGAGAAATACTGGTCATAGTTAAAATATCTTATGTACACACATTTTACAAAAAGAAGTTACCTAATAACAAACCAGTAGGTCCCTTTCTAGGACCTTTGAAGATCCCTGAGAGGGAAGGGCCCTGAAGCCTAAGCTTAATTTATTTACGGGAGAATCATGCCTCTGGTCTGTGAGAACTGCAAGTCCATTTTGGAATCCATCTTTATACAGACCAAAGGACCTGACTGGAAGATAATTCTGAAGCATACTGTGATAGTTGATTGATAGTGTCAATTTGAGTAGGTAACTCTTCACTAAATTGGCTCAGCATAGTTCTGGGTGCGGAACACCCTCCTAGGGAGGATTATCTCCAGAATGTCTGTAAAGGGGACATGAAGGAAGGCTGTCTTCTGTTTTCTTCAGAGGAGCTCCAGTCTTCGCCTTTACCTTGGATGATGTCACGTGGCTTCCAGCATGGACCCTTCACCCTCCTCATACAAACTGGCACAGAATGCCACAGGGTGTCCCAGGCCTTCGACTGGGTCCTTCAGATCCTGGTGCACAGCCAGCCCTTGTACAGCCTTAAATATCCAGCTCTGTAGGTGGCCATTGTAAGCCCGTCTTGTAAATTATCATATACTTGTATATCTTTTATCTGTATCTCCAGCAAGCACTGATTGAAGCAGTAACCTTCAGAATGAAATGGCTTTAATTCTTACAGTGATATCTTATTGTTTAAATTGTTGCTTATGTTACTGTGCATATGTATGTTTTCTTTTTCCAAAAAACAAAACTAAACAAAACAAAACCTTACAACAGAGGCCCACCAAGATATAAAGGAAACCATGAAGGGATTTACCCAAGGGAAGGTTAGGAAGGGCCTGTTTACAGAGAGTGGTCCGAGTTATGAAGGAAGTATCCCGGCACAAGCATCAGTAGGAATCCTCACCTCTCCAGTGATGCAGGAGCAGGAAGATGATGTCCAGAGCTTGGCGCGAGAGTGTGCAGAGTCCTCAGGGAGGAGGAGAGGGGAGCAGAGTGGCTGTAACTGCAACAAAGCATTAGGGCAGGAAGACCCAAGCAGGCCCGGGAGCTGTAAGCAGTACCCTCAGCCCTCAGTCTCTCAGGTCTCCTGGGATGCTTCCTCGTTGGCTGCTGCAGAGACAAACTGGAAGCCAAAAGGTGCTGATGTTTGCAGGGCATGAGGTAGAGCAGAGCATGGCGGGCTGAGGATGTGGTGTAGGGTGGCAGGATTAACCAGTGCAGGGCCAGAGTTCCTTTTAATAAGGCTCAGCATAATGTAAATCACACTTCCAAAAGCTGGGTGCATGTCTGTATGAATTTCGAAGATTATGAGAAATCTCATAAGCACTAACACCCCATTAAAAAGGTAGCAAAAATTCTCTTGAGTTTTGATTGGTTGGTTGGTTTTCTTGTTCCTTTTGTTATTCTGAAGGGTAGGGCTAAAAGAAAGAAAAACAGATTTTAAAATTTATAAGAGGCTGTGAATATTATTGTCATGATACTTAGGAATCTATTACCAGTTTGTATATTGTCAAGGGAGTGTGGACTGTAGTTTTAAGCAGCAAATATTTTCAAATACCAATGCAGGTTCCTTTCCCTTAACATTCCCAAGTGCATCGAGCCCATGGCACCTGTGTCTTTCCTTGCTTTCTGCCATTTCTGATAATTACTAAACATTCCTACTTCCGGAACTCCCTGGAAACGACTGAGTTTAGACTTCTTTGAGTAGTCCCTACCCACTGCATGGGTTAGGCTGGGCTCCAGTAGTAGGTGTGAAAGTGCCAGTGTCTCCAGGGGTGAGTGGGAGGCGGCCTGATCTTTCGTCTCTGCCTGTGCTTGTGTCTTGGCCTGTATGTGCTGCTGGGGCAGCTTCTGGAACTAACTGCCACTGCAGTGTGTGTGGGAGGTCCTCCTCTAGGACAGTGGGAAATATTATAAGGTGCCTTTGTTGGTTTGTGTGCTTTTGAGAATACAGCTGAAAATATACTAAAGGGCTGCAAGTTTCCCCCTTTGAAAATATGTCACGAAAGTAGTACTCCTTTGTGTATGACATAATAATGGGTTTGTTGTCATAATGACTGTTTCTGCCACTCTGCTATGCTCCCCTAAAGAGGATTAAGTTCCTGTGTACTTTAGAATTGCAGAAAAATGAAGAACTTTACATTTACAGCTCCTGCATAATTTTAACATATCTGTTCTCTTGAGGTTTTGGAAGGAACACAGACTTTTAACTCGAACTTGGGTTTGGCTCCCTTTACAAATTTTATGAAATTGAGCATAACCTCTAAATCAAGCTTTCTTCATTCATACCGTGAACTTGGAAAACAGGTACCTATTATATAGATAAAGTACAGTTATACATCATAAACCTGTAATTTGAGATGTAGCACATAGATTTGGCATCATCATTATAAGTTTTTTTTTATCTCCTCATGCTTTATAATTTATTTTTATTTTCCTATATAATTCATAGAAAACCAACTATGGACTGAAGTTTACTTAGAGAAAAGACTATGCAACAGAAGTTTTTAAAGACAGTCATTAAATTGTGAGCCTATTTTTTCCAGAAAATTAGATACTTGTCCTTAAAGCTGCATGTTATTTTACACATGTTAAGTATTTGATAAGTGTTTGCCAAAAGTCCCTTGTATTGTTTCTGTTATTAATGTAGACTCAGGAAGAAGTAAATTAAAGCACCTACAAGACTAAGTATAATCATTTATCCATTTTAGTTGTAGGGGCATCAGTTGAATATTTGAATTGATGGCACAAAATCTGAATGTGCATTTATAGAGTACGTGGCTTATTGTCTTAATTGCCTGAATCCTGGTAGGCATTATGGTAGTTTTGCATCATGTTTTCTTTATTCTTTCCACAAATAGCTGCTAACTATAAGAGTTTTAAATCACAGCTGTGTGAGCATTCAGGACCAGCATTTGGTCAATTGATAGATGAATGTAAAGTGTCTGAGTTTTATCCCTTTCAGGGAATTTTGAAATTGGTGAGGCTGTGGCTAGCAGCAGTTTACACCCGGTGTTTAAAGCTTGCTTATTTTCAAGCATCTCAGTGGGTGACTCCTCAGTTTGAGATATATTTAAATATCTAATTCATTATGTAAATACCTAGTGCATTGATTCTCTAGTTAGCATTAGTTATCCTTCTTTTATCTGACAGCTTTTCATAAGAAAGAAGTCATCAGAAAGATGATAATATCTAATTCAGGTTTTATATCACTGAACAAATTTAATTATGGATGACAGGTACACAGCTTAGTGAAGTACTCAGAGCCTGGTACTCTAGTACTAATATCAACCAATAAGTGTTAATAGTAAACATTTTTAAAATGTCAAATTCTCTGCCTGAAACTAATACCATTCTTTGTCTTAATTAGAAGAATCTATCAATCTATCTTCTGTCCACATACATGTATGTTAATTGTCTCCATTCCAAAAACCAGTATCTGGATTGCTTATAAAATTCAAATGTATTATCTTTTCCTAGAGAAGTACTAGTGAATCCAATAAAAGACACTGAATCATTTTTAAAAAGCTAAAGTCTTGTTGTGTTCCCCTAGATGGCCTTAAAACCCTGGGTCTAAGCAATCCTCTTGCCTCAGCCTGCTTAGTAGCAGAGTGTATAGGTCCTTGCCTCCTCGCTTTGCTGGATGCTGAATTAACAAAGAATGTGTTAGAGTATGGAGGACTGACAAAAGAATGACCATATGTAAGCATTTTATACTGTTGGGTACACTCAAATTCACATATGTATGTGTGTTTACATATTCAGAAACTGGTATAATAATTGCAGTATTTATATTGCATTAATATTTAGTCTTACAAAAATTTCAAATATGGTTCCTAGAAAACTTAGTATAAACACTTTCTAACACTTGAAGTACCACATAGCTGTGCAAAATCTCTTGAAATCAGTTTTTAGAGGCCATTAACCTTGATGTCATTTAAAATGTTGTTTACATATGGAACAACTACTTTGATTATCCCCTAGGAAGTTAATTTTGTGTTTAAAACAATGGAAATCTGCTTTCTTCCACATTTAAAATTAAACAGAGAAAAAAGTACAAAACGGCACTTTGATAAGCTACTGTACTAAACAAATATAAGCCGTTCTACTAAAAATATGTTTATATTTTGATCTTCAACTCTTGCAATTTTAATTATTTTTGTTCAGTGTTAAGAATAGAGGTGATACACTTAAATATTCCTTATATTATACCATTTCCACACTTTGGTTTTTTAAAAAGTAAAATATACCAGGGGTTACTAAAACAGGCTGTAGGTACCCAAATGGCCATGTAATACACATTCACCAGCAGTGGTCCTTAACTAATGCTAAATCAAAGTGGCAAGGGA
This sequence comes from Hydrochoerus hydrochaeris, assembly GCA_004027455.1. Taxonomy (NCBI): domain Eukaryota; kingdom Metazoa; phylum Chordata; class Mammalia; order Rodentia; family Hydrochaeridae; genus Hydrochoerus; species Hydrochoerus hydrochaeris. The sequence continues at coordinate 69,702 of PVLA01004678.1, read as the reverse complement.
AGCTATTTTGAAGTAGTTGTGTGAGACTAATATATACTGACAGTGACAACATTTTTTTGCTGTACTATGTTACTGTAATTTAGAAATTGATAGAATGCTGAAACTCAGTATCATTGTTGAAAAACTTTGCTTTTGACTACCTCCTACTTAGGTGGCAGAATGAATTTTCCCATAGCACAGAGGGTTGTAAAGAAAAATGAAAGTAATAGCTACTAACGTAGAGAGAGTTGCCTCTTTTTAAAATGTCAACAATGAAATAATGTCTTCAGAAGGGCTCTTAAAATCACATACTTTAAAACAGAAAGAAAGCACAAGAGTTATTGGGATTTCTGTGACTTTACTTAGCTTTATAGAATCAGTTTAAGGAAACTTAAAAGCTGCAGATAGTACATTCAGTTTTAATGGTGACTGAGTTTAAGAAAGGAAGTAATAGTGGAAAAATGGTAGAAGTCAAATTTTTTCTAATAAAAATGTCCACTTTTTGTGCATGTGATGGATGATAGTTTCCCCCCTGTGTCAATAACATTTCAACTGTGGATTTTTTGAGTTTATGAAAATTAATTGTACAACAAAGTGGATGAAATGACCTGGAGTATTATCATCTATTGAAACATAGCTCTGCATAATGGAAAACTAGAGAAGTGAACATCACGTTAATGTATTTTTCAGAGATGGTCTTTCACATTTGCAAGACTTCAAATTTTTGAATAAATATTTGGAGAAGTTTCCATGTAGTATAATATAAACCACTTAAATGGAGTATGGCATATAACTTCTCTTTTCATATCATTAATCCCTTTCGAAGAGTTCTGGAGTTACTTAAATCTAAGTAATGCAAGATATCTTACATTCTTTATTTTTTTCAGTGATGTATATTGGTCATTGATTTTCATACATATTTATGTCTGTGAGTTACCAAAACAGTTTATTTTTTCATCCAAACTTATGATATCAGCAGAACTGGATGTTCTATACTAATTGACAAATTAGATGCACATTAATCACCAGGAACACATGGCATCTCGCCTCAAATTTGGAAAGCACTCAAAAACGTCATTTGCAAATTTGGAACTGTTGACAAAATGGGCAGTTTTTCTTTTCAGGAGGCATAATGCCAGGGGCCTAGTGAATTGACATGTTGAACCCTATTTATGAGAAACCATAAAGAGTGTATCATTTCTTCTGTATGTAGACACACAGATCTATCTAGAATCAGCATTCCTTAAAAAGGCAGAAACCTCAGTTGGTTGAACTTCTTACAGTCCTCTCCCCACTTACTTCCCTGAGATTTATCTGACTTCCAGGGGGTAACTGGGATCAAGGTATTGGCATGGAAGTGGGGCAGAGAGAGATGTGTGTGGGAGAGTTAATCCATCCTGTTTTTAAGTCCATTGCCTACACACGCAGATGTCTGCTGAGATTTCCATCATCCCATATGGCCTTCAATTATTTCTCCCATAGGTTACCTCAGAAACATGCTGTGTTCCTCTCCGGCTGGCCCTGTAAAGCCTGATGCTATGTCCTTTTTCTAGGTTGGTAGCCATTTTGTTGCTTTCAGGCTGGTAAGGAAGAGGAGATGGGTAATTTGAGCTTTACAAAATCCTTCCCCGTTTCTGAATTCTCTCCTTTAAACTTGTCTCTTTGTCCCCCAGGCTATGAGCTCTTGTCCTTGGAGAAAGCTTCAGTTTTCATAAATACCCATCACACAAATAGTGAGATTATACTTATACTTCTGTCTGTGGTACTGTGAGTTTAGGTTTTTATTAAGCACCATCAGAAATACTCATTATTTTCTGTGTTAGGCTATTTTATATCTCCTGTCATATAGCAGTAGTCATCCTGTAGTCTGTTGATAGGGCTGTCCAATAACATTTGTTGTAGTGGTGGAAATACTAAATATCTGAGATGTCCAACACGGTGGACACTAGTCACATTTGGTGATTGTATATTTGAAATGTGGCTATCATGACTAAGAAATAAGTCTGTATTGATTTTTAATTAAAATTAAGTTCCTACATATGGCAAGATTCTGCAATATTGCTGTCAAACAACAGAACAAATAGCTGCTTGAATGTTGAGAAATGAGAAAGTGGAGAATCATGAGGATTTTTTTTTTCTAAATGGCTATAATTGCAAAACATCTCTAGGAACTTATATATATAATGTCAAGATTGACTTTACGTCTGTTGTTCAGATTCCCTTGAAAACAAAGACCTTCCTACAGAATGAAATTTCTTCTTTTGCTCTTTTATCACTAGTGAGCAAAGGTGGGTAGCAGGGAGAGACATGGCAGGAACAAATCGAACCTTTCAGTGGAAGGATCCTTCTGTCCAAGTTCTCAGTATCTTGTGAGAGACTTTTCTTCTGGCCCATGAGGGTATCAGGAGTAAAAGAAAGTCTATGAATGTGACTTCTGTAATGTGGAAGGACTGTTCCCTGGGTCTCTTTTGGTGTTCTCAAGGACTAAGATGGAACATTTTTGGTTCCTGGTTCTTCCCTACTATTGAGTCCTCAGCAAAGCCCACTCCTGGTCTACTATTATGACTCCTGCTGGTCTCTGTTTGCCAAGCAGGCTGTTCTGATAAGATCAAGCTACTGGCTTCACCATACAGCACGCATCTGAACACTATCTGAACACTCCCATGTACATCTCTGGATTACTGGTCATCCTTTTATCATATTTAGGTGTGGCCCGAAAGTATTGTCTCTTTTCATGTTCTGTTTTTCTGAGTTTCCTCTTTATGTCCTCCAAAAGTTATTCTTCTTTTGGGTTCATTAAGATTTCTCTTAAATACTGTTATTAATGGTTTCCACTAGGATTTTATGACTTGAGTTTAAATTAAATCAGTACTTAAAGTGATCTTTGGAAATTTTTCATTTTCTCTTGAAGCAAAGCCCAGCTTTCAAATGGCTGTGTTAGAAATTAAAAGTTGAATATATATTCTTATATTTGCTTTCTTACATTAAAAATATAAAAGCCATATATAATAATGTTAATGCCATATATGTGGTTTACATCTTAATTTATTGTAGTTCCTCAAATTTTTGAAAATCTACATTTGTTGCTTATATAACTTTTAAAAACTAAGAGAAAATCCTGAGATTTCATTTAAAAATAAAATAAAGCTGAAGTAATGAAAGTTTTGGGGTAAGGAACTCCTAAGCCTAAAATGTTTTTATTCTGAAAAAAAGCAAAAAAAAAAAAAATCTGAATGCGCTTCTTACAAAAAAATTTTTAAGATGACCAAAATATAAATTTCTCATTGAAAACATTCTGAATCATAAACATACATTGTTTTTCTTGATGATTAGAAATAATTAAATGATAGTCCTTCAATGAAGAAAATCAGCCATTTTTTGTATATTACGAAGCCAATGTGAAATAAATATAGGGAAATTTTATGTAGTTAACTTCTTGTGTGTGCATTTACTTTTCAAAAAAAATAGTCTTAGCTTTGATTAATTAATAGATTGTCCATTCTCCTGAAATATTGGCCCATACTGGCTAAGTTATTTCCTGCAATCAGTGTGATTTAGTGATCTAGTTAATCGGTTCTGCACGACCACGATCTCTATGTAAACAGCTTCCTCATCCTCTGTTCACAAAAACCCCGTGGACAGCAGTACTGTTTGTGCTGCTAGTGGGTAAAGTCTGCTTGCCACCTGTCATATAATCTTCAGTGTTTGGTAAAACAGCTTTCAGCTATTGCCCTGATTATCAGATACATGACTAGTTCTTCGTGGTGGGAGGCTAAATGATCTGTAATCATCTGACATTAAGATTGAATTATCTGACTCTAACAGTATTCAAATAACTAGTTCTTTGTAATATGAAGTTGAGTTTCTCCATCTGTAAAATTGGATAATACTACTGTACCATTTGGATTTATTGTGAAGGTCACATGGATTCATAGATTTACAGATATAGATAGATGAGAGACTATATATATGCACACTTAATTGATGACAGAGTTAAGAAAAATGATATATACAAAGATATGTGTTAAATATATATACAGACAACAGTGCAAAGTATTAAAAAAACTTAAATATTGCTAAGTATGTTCAATTTGTAGCTAAGGAACAGAATACTGTATTTTATTGTTACTGTTGAAGTTTTTAATTGAATGCTTTTTATGTAATTGATGAGTGAGACTAGAAAAATTAGAAAAAAACAACAAAATTTAGGAAATTTTGAAAATGAAAAATTTAAGAAAGTCAAAATGAAACAATGTGAAATATTTCTATAGGGAAAAATAGAAATAAATGAGGAAATATCAGAAAGTAAAGTGAAGAAGTAGAGTTGCTTTTGCAATAAATACTACCTTGACTCATAGGTAGTATTACCTATTAATTGCCCTGTGTGCATTTATTTACTTCAACCTTTTTATTTATTTCAAGTGACATTGAATTTCTATCATGGATGGATAAGGTTTAGCTTACCTTTTTGAGAGTTAGTGATGGGCACAGAACCATTTAAAAAAAGAATTTTGAAATTTAGAGAGTGTGTCATAATGAGATAAAAATATGACAGAGGGTTAGAAGAAAGGAAGTAGACGTGGTACTTCATCCACACTGTTGGTTTGAGGATGGTACTAAATCAATAGTGATGAGGTCTGCCTAAAACCTACCAGAAAGGCAAAGCTGGTAGTCACAGGTAGTGAGTGGATCAGTGATGCTACTCAGACCTGTTCACTGAATCTGATAGCTAAATGTGGGTGTATGTATTCTTGCAGAACTTCAGATCTGATTTTGATTTATATTTAGAGCTTGCTGTATTTGTTTCAACACAGAAGTCTGTAAATTTTCTGTAGTTTTCCACAGAGAAATATTAATAAAAGAACATTAAAATATTGTTTTAAAAAACATTTGTTTGAGTGAAACACCTTTCCTTATGTTTTCCATATTTGGGATCTCAAATACTAAAACATTGTGTCTTACAATATGAATGAACATAATCTCATCCTTTGTACCACCAATTTGGGAAATTTATTCTTTGATAAATTTTACATTTTGCGGTTACGTCAAGCAAGTCAATCTAACCGAACTGGCACATCTATTTGTGTAAATTACTGCTATTGATAGAAAAACAAGCCATACAGTTGATGCAATTCTAATAAGTAAATCCAATTACTTTGTTCCTAGAATTTTTCAGAGATCCTTATTTCAATGAAACTTTATAAAACTAAACATACAATTCTAGTGATTTATTTTGACTACTGGGAAAAGGAAAGGACTCTTTATAGTTGACAGAGGTTTATATATTTATATATCTCTGTTGTATATATATATATATATATATATATATATATATATATATTTATGAGACTCTGACAATATTGTCTGCAGTGGCTGTTTAAAGAGAGCTCTTCCTGGTCCTAGACACAATCTGGGATATTTATATTTGTAATCCCATGGGAAAGTTACTAGCATTCCAATAAATTAATTCCAGTCTACCACTTCCAGTGTTTAGCATGGAGAGAATAAAGATACTACGGTGTATTTGCAGTTGTGGGAAGAAGCTAAGGGGTCCTAAGTCCAGCTAAGATGTGATGGCTAACCAGAAAAAAGGCCATGGCCCAAGGCTAAACCCAAGTTTTATTAATTTGTCAAGAGGGGAGTGGATAGATGTATGACTAGTTTGGTGGGAAGTGCATGAGTGCTGGGCTACATAGGAGGCCTGAAATCACCTCTGCAATATGCAGACAGAAGGATATCCAGAAAAAGTAATCTGCATAACACAATTCTAGGCAGTGGCCAATGTTTTAAAGTCAGTACTTCAGCTCTGATGTATAATCTTTTATGCCCTGGGAAGTCATAGCCTCTTAGCTCATGGAGCGTGGCTCCCCTCTCTCCCCAACACATGCTTTTTCAGAGTTAAGGGGTGGACAACACTGATCTGTCCTTGCTTTAAAGACTATATACATCAGCACCTCTGTAGACCAATTTGCATTGCTTAAAGCCAATTGAGGGGATAAGGAAAAGTCCTAGCCAGCTTTGTACACATCAGTACATGAAAAATAGGGCCAGGTTTAGCCAAAATGGAGATAATTGCTCTTTTTTCAAAGAGAGTCCCAGGTGGTCCTCCACAGCTACTGGTGCTAGATTGGTCACATTGGTTTTTATGCAGACCTCTTCCTTTAACATCTCTTAGGTTCTTCCTTTAAAGTTCCATGAAATCATTTGCATTATAAGGGAATTTCTCATTTTGAAAGGCAAATGAAATGTGAAGACATGAGCACAATCATAAGGAGAATGCAAATTCCAGAGCTGTGAGTCAGGATGAAAAAATAAGGGAAGAGGAGAAGGATGATGGTCATTATCACTCAGAGCAGGCCACCTTGCTGGGAACGCCATCATAAACAGTGGCTTGGTGTCTTTCTGCCCTGCCCTGCTCTAAGCATCATCCCTAGGGTGGTAACCTGGACACATAGGAGGCCATGAAGTCACTGACTGCAGACAGTGGGGTAGTGATTCCAGCAGGGGGCAGTCTGTGACAGTGGCTTGTGTGGGCACCCTCCTGTTGCCAAGCACATTTCCATTCTTAAATATGGCTCAAATTGATCCTTTAGCGTTGCGCAGTGAGGGTGTCTGCTAACCTTTAGGGAATCCAGAAAATGTAGAATAAAGAACGCAAAAGAAGAGCTCATGTAGACAAGGAGGTCAAAGAAAAAGTAAATGAATAAGGTATACTGTCTACCTCACTGCAGAGTTAAGATATTTATACTGTAATGCAAAAACACATCAGAATGTGTGGGTCAGGGAGGAAGGAAAGAGGAGAGTCCTGAATGAGTACTTAAATGACAAGGCAGAAGTGTCACTCTAAAACAGTGGTGCCCAAGCCTAAAGCCACAGTAACAATAGCAGCCAAGGGATGGCTTACATCAGTACTCCTAGGCTAGTTAGCCTAGGGAGAATAGAAGACTCACCCATAGGCCCTGTGGAGGAATTCAGGTGACTGGCCCCTCCCCTTCATTGTGGGACCCAGCAATTGGACAAACATCACCCAGGACCCTAAAATAGTGGTGCCCACAGGAAATTTCAGATAAATATTTCTTATATGCACTACTTAATATTTATGCTCTTTAAAAACATTATAGTTTTTCCTGAAGTAGATCTCATTAATTAATTAATTTTTACTTAACTCAAATAAGACGACCAGATTCTGTAGTCCCAACACTTTGGGAGGCTGAAGCAGTAGGTTCCCAAATATAAGCCCAGTGTAGGTAATTTAGCAACTTTGGAAGATCCCTTCAAAAATAAAAAGATCTAGGGTTATAGCTCAGTGCAAAGGCCCTGAGTACAGAAAGACAAGAAAAAGAAGGGGAAGGAAAAGGGGGAAAAGAAAGAAGAAGGGAAGGGGAAGGGGAGGGGCTAAAATCTGTGCCAAGTGAGTTGGAATGGATTTAGGATTTTCTTATCAGAGTGAAGGGATTTCAAAATTATACCAGGCCTTGCATTAGTTTTCAACTCTTAACTCCTACCTATCAATAAAAGAAATAAAATTTTTATTCACTGTTACTCTAATGTTTCTTATGTTTTTTTCCTAGCATCATCGAAACAATTTCAGTTTAAACAAAACAAGTAGAAATACTTTTACAAATTGTTGCTTATCATGCAAATAAGGCAAGTTTGATTATCTTCCTGATTTGTAACTAAGTTAAGTAGTTTGTTATACTTTTAAGATTTAGTCCAGAAATTCTGTAGAGCACATGGAAAGCCTAAATATCCTCATGGGTATCTTTGATGCTATGTTGAAGTGAGGATAAGTAAAAGTCCAAATTATGGAGAGCATTTCAGAATGATTTGAATAACTGATGAAACTTGTCATTATGAAACTGCAGTTTTGTTTTTCTTTGTGTCAGCAAGAAAATGGATTCTGACTTAATCTTGTACTGTTGGGAAGGGTACAATATTAAGACCCAGAAATCAACTTTTTAGCTGTGTATTTCACAGCCAGTGACTAAAACACGAGTTCAGATTAATGCTTGCATCAGGCTGACAGGCAAGTAGCATTACCTCCTAGGTTTCTCCATCCTTCTCAGCAGTAGGCATCAATCTTAGGCATTCTCTTTTCCCCAGCCGAACTGGGGACCTGTAGTCACAGTTGATCAGAGTTGGCACATGAGATGAAACGTAAGAATTCTTTCCTATTAATGTGTAAATATAATTAAATATAATTTAATATATAATTTGATGAGAGGACTTAAATATAATTTAAATGCAGGACTGTTTTTACAAGTTGTTTGTGACTAAGGTTGCATTACCTCCTCATGTCCAATTAACAGCATCTTCTTGAAAACTTGATTCTTTAATAGCAGAAGAATTTTTAATAGCATCTTGGCTCATGGCGTTTTTGACTGATTGCCTTTACTCAACAGTAGGACCAAAGTGGTTTATTTGTCTTCTACGCTTTGAAAGCATTTAAATTGGTTCCACATTGTTGTCTCTCTAAATAAATAAATAAATAAATCAAATCAAATTTTTCCAGATTAAATGAGACAACCATTGGATACCACCTTCATCTTTATGCATCACCCACTCCTTAAAGACAGAGAAGGTATTTATAAACGCAAAGTTTTAATTTGTATTTTTGCTGGGTTTTTTTTTTTTTTTTTGAACTAGGGAAACAAACAAAAAAGATAAGAGAGGTATAGCCACAATCTAGGTTGGCAAGGATTATCAGTTATGTCTGAATCTATAAAATCTAAATTTAAATATAGATTTTGACTGCATTTATTAAAGTTCACAAATCGTTTTTGGACTCACCGTTGGCTCTAATATCTGGGGCAACCTGCAGGTGTCAGCTCTTCCACAATGCAAACTGGAGCCGCAGAAGGCTTATTGTAAAAGTTAGAGCTCCTCAATATTTCAGCCTCATCGATGAGAATGTACATAAAAGACAATCTCCAGTCAACCAAATGAAAGACTCAGTTGGTATCTTATGGTGCTATTTGATCTCTTCTAACCACTCTGTGCCATTTCAGTTTTCCTGGTCAGACACTGGATGATTCCCATGTCTGAAATATACACCACATAGGATTTGCTTTTGTTTTCTCTATACATTTCCATATGATTAAATTTTATTTAGCATTTGAATTTCAGGGTATTTCTCATAGATATATTAATGTTGAAATTTTATAAATTTAGCATTAGTTTACATCTAAGTACTTTAAAATAAGATGGATTAATGGTCGGAAACATTAATAACGTAGATTTTAATAAGTATGGTAAAATGTTAATAGTAAAATTAAGGTAATGGGTAAGTAATTATTTACTGTAAAATTATTTTGACTTTGTTCTATGTTGAAAAAATGGCCATAATAAAGCATTAGAAAAAATTAAAATTTTTGGACTCCAAAACAGTTTATCTTCAATCAGCATTAATAACTAGAGTGCTATGTGAATAGTTGATTCCTTTAAACTTGATAAAACTAAGGAAATTTTTAAAAATTGAAAACTGTCCCATAAACCATCACTGTAGTATGGATTAAAGGACTATAACTTTGAAATTTTGGGTACCTGACTGCATAGTCATAAAAAACATAGCTTGACATGAAATTTTAAAAAGTATTATTCTACCTCAAAAATAATTATTATTGGCAATTAATTTTTCTAAAATAAATAATGAGGAGCTTTCTTTTTACAGGTATTTGACAGTTTGGTGAAAGTCCTATTAGATAAAGGGAACCTCATTCACCTAAATTTGTATGTAGTCAGTGCTCCAGTATGGTTAAAAGAAACATTAGGATGAAAATTAGAAGTAGAGTAATGTCAGTATATAAATCCTTAACACATGTTGATAGCCTATTTGACTATTCATATTTTACCACTTCACCATTTTAAATGTCAGCCACTAAGAACTACTCTCTACATTTATTCAAAGATTGTTCAAGTTTATCATAAAATACAAGAAAGAGGTCCCCTTGAAATACAGAGGAAATGTGGTACTGAAGCCTGAAGCTTGCTCAGCCCACATATTATATCTTTGTTGCTTTAAAAGTTTTGCTCTGTTTTTAGATTTGATGCACTGGGAGAATAATGCCAACCTGATTATAATTCTCAAGTGAGCTCTCAAGAGTTCATTAAAAGTTGAGAAGAGAACAGTGTGCTCTAGGAAGCAGCTATTTTTAACAGCACCAAATTTGAATTCACCTACTTTAAAGTTGGTCGCTTTGTTTAGAAAATATTTCTATCAATAACTTTTAGGTTATGCGTCTACTGAGGTTACAGTTCATAGTCTCATATTGCAGTGATTTGACATTTTGACTTCTGATTGAATTCATGAAAACCAAATTATTTTACTTCAAGAGCCAGTTGTAAAAGAGAAATAGGGTATGCAGGTCTACTCCAAAAAGAAAGCAAACAGAAACTCCAAATTGTTCAGTTGAATCAGAGTTCATGAGTATGTATAATTATGCTTTGATTTAGTAAATTAGTGCTACATAGCCTTGCCAAGGGAAAACTTAGGACTCCTTTTAAAAGGCTATTTTAAATTCCATTAAAAAATACAACCCTATAAGTTTAGGTATATTTTTGTCTCAAACATAATTAAAAAATATCACTTGCAAACTAAAATTCCTGTCTGATTAAGCTGTATCACAAACTTAAATAACTTTATTTTTGAGACAGTTATATTAGTGTACATTCATTATATTTTAATATTGAAAGATACACTGGAAAAATAGTTTTAATATGACACAGTGCGTTTAAGAATAGTTACCAAGTCTGCAGTGGTGTTGCACACCTGCAGTCCTAGCTACTCATGAGACTGAAGTAGGATAACTGTAGCCCATGTGCTCAAGGCCAGCCTGGGCACCATGGCAAGACTATTTCACCTACACACACACAAAGTACAAGGAGATGGAGAAGAAAAAGGAAGGAAAATGGAAGAGGAGGTGCAGGAGGGGGAGGTAAAAGGAGGAGGATGACAGGAGGAAGAGAAGAAGGAAAGGGAAATGAGGGGGAGGAGGAGGCCGAGGGAGTTTCCAGGTTACTTCAGATGGCTACCACATAGAAGAGTGCTAGGGTTTTGAAATATCAGGTCTGAAACAGATCACAAATATTTTAATGTTTAATTTTTTTAATATTCTTTCTTCTCTATGCATACTTACTCAGTTTCTTTTCACTCTCAGATACCAGTTTAGCACTCATTTCCTCCCAGTCCTTGTTCCTGAAATTGAAGACTAATCTTCTTCTCAGATGTAGCTCCCCACAGCACTTCTTGCCATGCTCACGTAGATATTTTCTCCACTAGAATTTGAGCTTAGAGTACACAGGGATTGTGATGTAGCCATTGGTTTTTATTGCTTTTAAAAAATCTCCGCGTACACAGAATAAATGCTCAATAAATTTGAATACTTATAGTCTGAAATCTCCCTTTGCTAAGGTTCATTCTAATGCAAGTTAATGTTTCAGGAGTCTTGAAAGATAGAAAATTGATTTCAGCAACTCTTCTTCTTTTGCTTTTTCATATAAATGTGTTTCTGTTTAAAAACTCATGATAGAGTTAAAAGGTCATGGTTTTAAATTCTACGTCTTTGTGTTAGTCAGTGACTGTCTTGAGAGTGGAAGGATGCGTGGAGGATTTGAAGAAAAATGAAAGTTTGAGAAAGTTACTGTTATGACAGGGAGACATTCAGGGACTTGTTCAAGAAACAACAGGGTGCAATGCAGGTAAAGTAGCCAACACAGGTTTTATTTAAGAATTCCTCCAATAGAAACAAGGAGTATACAGTGGGGCTCAATGCTGAATACAGCATGGACAGGTGGGGCATTTTTTTCCAAGAAACAGGCTGGAACTCCTTGAATGGAAGATTTTTGAGATAAAATGCTGTTAGAATGGAAGGAGTATGGTTGAAACAACTTGATAGGATTGTGTCAGAGGCATAATCTTAGGATCAGACACCAATAGAAATGTGGTTATGGGGGTGAGAGAATTTCATGAAGTATCAGGATGGTCAGATGTCCATGGAGAGAGATTCTCTCTAAAACTGGACTGTTATAGTTTTGGTCTACAGTGTACCCTAAAAGTCTCAAGTGTTTTGAGATGAGAGTTTTAGAATTTTATTGAATCATCAGAGCACTATACTCATCAGTTGATTAATGTATTGATGGTTCATAGCTGAACATGCTACTGAGAGGTGGAGCCTGCCAGGAAGAGGGTTAATGTGGGTGCAATGCAGAAGGGTATATTTTTGAACCTGATTCCTCCCTATATTCTTTGCTTTTCTGGTTGCCATGATGTGAGCAACTTTATTCTGCCATGCTCTTCCACCATGCCCTTTCTGCTTTGCAGCCAGTCTACCATGGACTGACCCCTTTGAAACTATGAGTTGAAGTGAACCTCTTCATTCAAATTTCAGGTATTGGTTATTTTGTCTCAGAAATAGGAAAGTGATTAATATACTGACTTAGCGGGAAGTTTGCTAAAATTGGGCAGTACAAGATGGACGTGGAAGTCCACATGTTAAAGCATAAGATTGTTTTGTTGTTATTTATTTTTAGTTAGTTAGTTTTTGCTAGTGCTTGGAATGGAACCCATTGTCTCATGTATGCTAGGAAAGTGTTGTACCACTAGGCTATATCCTCATCCCTGAGGCTTCGTTTTGAAGTATGCAGAGGAATATGGCTAGATTTAATGCAGTGATGAATCTTTTCACCACCAGAAACTAAAGTTCTTATCTCTCCTAAACCTAAAGAAATAAAGAGAAGGAGCATTATAGTATCTGGGGCTTGAAGTAGTACCACCGCTGCTAAAATTGTGCTCTGAGAATGCAGACTGGGCACATAGGACTCAAGAAGTCAATAGAGAAGAAAGGTGCTGTTACTGAAAGGTGCTTTTAGACAATTTTTCAATCCCTCTAGATTTATCTTCTTACTAATAACATGTGAAAAGTAACCTGTCTCAGGTACAGAATTAAAAGAAAGAGAAGATGTGAATCACTTTTCATGCCATTCCTTATAACTTTGTTATTGGTAATCTGAGTATGGTGATAAAAATGGAAATCTTTCTTGATCCAAAACTTTGAACTTGTATTTGATTTCAGGGCCAGTCAGTATGTTGATCATATCAAGAACAGGGCTAAAAAAATACAAGATACAGAATTTTGATTAAAGCAGAAAAAAAAATTGGTGAATGTAAAATGTTCCTGTGTGTACCTTATGAAAGGTACCTTATGTACCATATGAAAGAAAAACTTCATATGAATAATAGAGATAAACACATGTATTTAACATATCTATGTGTTATGTGGCAGCAGTGTTCGTAATCTAATTTAGTGACTGACTTGCTTTATGATATTGGGTGCATTTCTTAATAACTGCATTAATTTGTATATTTATGCAAAAGTGACAAGAGTGTTGCTTATTTTGTAGTAGTATGAGATTGTAACACCTTAAATTCTGTCTGAGAATGTGTGAGACACAATAAGTACTAATTATTTGTTAGCATGATTACAGAAAATGTAATATTTTCATAGGGTCTCAGTATAGTACTTACTATACTACTGTATTGTACTTTTTACATTAAGCAGCCTTATACAGTTCCCTATAATTGATTACTAGGATTATTTGAAAAAGTGATTTGTTGAGAATGACTATAGCAGTGCCAAAGTACATTAAAAGTCATCATTTTGTTTTTAGATAGTCTCTTTGAACTCTGTGCTTTAAACAGTGCTGGAATTGAGGTTGTCACAACTTATTGTATTACTGTGTTTTGTAGGTATGTTTCTTTCTAGTAGTGTGTCTACATTTCTGTAAATGCCTGAAGTAACTGTTGGAGGTAAATATCTCTTACTATAGTGAGGTACAGTCATTTGTATGTATATGCTTGTGTGTATGTGTATTTAGAAGAGGAAATATTTATGTTCGTATCAAAATCAGAGAAAAATAGGTTTATCTTTACACATTATTAGTTGTTTCCATGTAAAATGCTTAATTAACACGACTAAATCAGCGAAGATTAAAACATAGTTTCATCTATATTTAAAGAGTAATTATAGTTATAAATTACTGAGAAATGACTTTTGTTCGTATTTTTTTGTCAGTTATAAATATAGTAATTTGTGACAAATATAAGAATGAATTTGGATGACTTATTTTCAGGCAGAACCCCAGTAGGGTAAAGACTGTGAGGATAGCAGCTGCTCTATCTGTCCACCTCTCCCCTGATTAGTAAAGTCTTCTCCTCAGATTTCAAAGAGTTTAGCCAGAGGCCTGGGCCAGCAAGAAGGGACAGGTAGATAAAATCTGTTGTCTCTTTCAGTCTTCCTCTTTTGGATCAGAGAGCCTCAAGGCCAAAGATCTTATGCAAGAGGGTGGTTGAGAAGAGATAAAAGAAGTCAAATCCCAGGGAGACTAGACAGGCACCCAGGCAACACTGGAGATTAAGCAAAGGCTGAAAATACAATGAATACCTGGAGAATTTCTATTTATTCTGTGCTGCCATGGCAACTTCTGCACCTAAATTCTTTGAGATTTTTGATACAAACTTTCTGTATTTGGATCAGGTTAGAGTTACACCTTTCCTGAACAATTTTGGCATTGTATCTCCCTGTCTCTACTTGAAAAATTAAGATATTTTTAAACAACTAAGTTATGATAAAGAGAAACATAACCAGTCAGACTTTTGGCTAGTCAGATCAAATTGATTTTTATATTTCTAGTTTTATGAGAAACTAAAATTGCAGTTACCCCTAAAATCATCAGAATCTCATACTCCTGTGTGTGTTGTGCCCAAGGTTATGTCAGCTTTGGTCTTTTGTGAGAGCATTTCTGCTCCCTGTTGGCTGATTATTCCGACCTAAGGAAAAGGCAGGGAGGCTCCTAAAGGGCTCCTTTTGTGCATAAATAAAATATGCAATCTTAGCAGAAGAATGGTACATCTCACAGTGTTAGAATTTTAGAAAACAAAATCGGAGGTATACCTAGCCAGAGGTCTAGCATTGAGCTCCTTTGCTAAATATTTTTAAGAATAGGATTATTTCAAGATTTTCTATTAAGAACAGGATAATGTCTTAATCTTGGTACACATCAGGTTTTTACCAAGCTTCATTTAATGTTATTTTAAAAAATAGATTTATCTTACAGAAAATTGAGTATTTTACACGAACAAATGGCATCTTATGAAATCCTGAATGTGAGCCTTTATTCAATGCCTGTTATCACTCTGTACCTAATGTCATTTTTTAAATAAAATTATTAGCACTGAAATTTAAAAAAATCATTATAGTTCATTCATTGACACATACACTGAGGTTTCTGATGAAACACATTTTGCATGTACTCTTTTAGTAAGGATTTGTTTAAAATGTGGGTTGTTCTACTTTAAAGCTCAATAGTGTGGACATTTTGAACCTTTTGCTTCATTAACTACATTCATTCTAAAATACCTTTCAATTTAAAACAGGAGATAATTGTAATACCTTGAAGCAAATGAGATAGATGTTATTGCAATAATTAAATACAAAATGTGATGCCGATACTTTAGACCTGCAGCTGCTTCAGCTAGTTAATAGCAAATAGCATTTCCATTGGTCACACTGATTTCTTTCTTTTCCAGTTGAGATGGAGTACTGCATACTAATCATATTCTAATGTGTTTTACAAGAGGTAAAATGTGTATTAAGCTTCATCATGCTATTTTAAATTAAATTAACTTTCCAAAAAGTATAATAATTATATGACTGACGTGTTGCTTTCAGCCCTCACAAAAATGCATCCAATTGAAGAAAATAATTTTACATAACAATGAGATTACTTTGAATAATAAGTACATGTTTCTCCACTAATGAATTTGCTGGTAGAATCAGGGCTTTTTTATTAGTTGTCTCAAGCTTCAGAAACTTTCAGTGTTTAAATGTGTCTGTATATCAACTGGAGATGCATACTGTTGATATGGTCAGCTGTGTACATGGTACGCTGAGAGAAAAAAGTTACTGCTTTCTCTAAAGAGTGTAATTTTTTAAAGAAAAATATTATTGTTAATCAAGGGTACAGCCCTTTATATTTAAATGTTAAACTAGGATATGTTATTTGTGTCAAACTAAATATGCAAAAGCAAGTTTATGTTTATAGAAATGACCTAAATATAGTAGGCCATTTCTCTTGAAAAAGTACTTCTAGTGAATGGATTTCTCTTTGGCAAAGGTCATTGTGTGTTTAAGATTTTGAGAAGCTGAAAGCTACCTTGATTTAGGTGCCTTTCATTTTAGTACTTTTCCATGTTGTTCCTCATTACTCCTCTTCCCTTTATCTTTAAGTCTTATTTTTATTTTTTAAGATGAAGTCTTGCTATATTGCCCAAGCTGGCCTCAGACTTACCCTCATCTTGCCTCAGCTTCTGGAGTACCTGGAATTACGGGTGTGCACTACTGCATCTGGGTCAGCCTTACTCTAATAATAATACTACTAGCTAATAATGATGAAAGCTGTGACACATGTCAGACATATTGAGTGCTTATGCATGCCTGGTTCTGTGCTTAATCTTTTGAAAACCATTACTGTTATTTACCACTCTTAGTTCTCATAAGAAATGTAAAACAGATGCTCTTAATATCTAAATTTTTGCAGGAAAAAAAATAGAAAAGAAAAGAAAGCAGAAAAGGAAACAAAGAGAAGATCAGCAACAGAAAGACAGTGGTGGAGTAACCTAACAGAGGTCCTTGAGCTAAGTGACCAGTACACAGGTCACTTGAACTAGGAAGTCTAGTTCTATAGCTCCTGCTTTTACTTAAGTAATCTCCAGTCAGGGGCTGAAGGTAATGGCATTGGAACCTGCGGGGGAAGTAAATGAAAGACTATGTTTAAAAGGGAAGAAAGGAAAAGATTATCTGTATGTTGGTAAATAGCATATATATATATATATATATATATATATATATATATATATATATGCTAGATAGATAACTATACAACTAATCTCTGTTAGTTCATCAAAAAGAACAGTGTATTGTCACTGTTTGATTGATCGTTTTTGTGCCTAGATTTTGTAACCTAAACAGCTACTTCTAAGATAACAATATGTAATATATTAACTAGTGTTAATTCCCTACTGTTTAAAAAAATCAGTATCATTTCTATCCTTTTTTTTCTGTTTTGCTTTTTAAAATAAAAAAAAAAGTGTTTTGAATATAACCTTTAACCTGAGCTCTTGTGAAAGTTAGGGCAAACAAACAAACAAAAAAGAGTCAGGGAACCTCATTCCCTTCCCTTCTGCTGATCCTCTCTGAAAGATCTCCAGTACCATGTAGTGCTAGCACTCTGAGCTTCTATGTACTTTTTCTCCCACTCATGTGCTCCCTGAATGTTGTGCTGCAGGTTCTACTCTGGGTGATTCTCAGGATCCTCTCCCCACCTTATTACTAACTTTGTATGTTGACTTTGGTATTCTTTAAGGACTCGTGTCATCTGTTTAGGTTAACTTGGTCTGGAAGACAGAGCCCCCACCCCTTCTGCTTACAAAGATTTGGAAGGATGGGCTAGAAATATGTGACTTTAATATGACTATATCTTAGTGTCAGTATGTCATCTTGCCCCGCAGGGTGTGTCTCAGCGCTGGCCATCAAGGGGATTCCTTTGCAGAAACAATTTAGGATTTTAGAGAATCCTATTCTTGACTGTATTTTCAGAGCCTTATCCTTGAGGGTAACTGGTAGGCCAGTACCTCCTCTCAGTTTTTACTTTCAGGCCCAGCTGGATGGTCTTCATGGAAATTGAACTTTCAAAAACATGCATTCAGTTTTACATCTGCCTGAGAGCTTGACTCTTAGGACCCCATTTCAGACTCCTTATCTTTTTTAGGACCTCATTTCTTGAAATAAGCAACAGACTTTGGTGGCAGAAAGTTAACTGTTTTAGTTCCCTTTACTCTATTTCACTCCTCAAACTCTAGTGTGAAATAAGGTCTCTGTTCTGGGATTTATATTTCTTTCTCTGCTAGGACCAGATCTTTCCCTGCCAAATGTCTGCATCCTCATAGAATGAGGGCAACTGATGCTATCTTTATCCCTCCAGATCTTAACTTTGTGACAAAAGACCTTATTTCTTTTCTGTCAAGGGTGTGACCTGCTTATGTTCCTCTCTTCTCTATTTTAAGGTCATTATATTTTCTGTTATTTAATTCCTTTTCAGAATGCCAGCAAACTGTAATTTACAATCCCTCTCTTATAATGCAGTTTGCAAAAATAAATAATTTGTACTTCATATGATTGTTTATGGTTAATTCAGAAAAAATCAAATCCAATTTACAGAGTCAACATATTATTATGGAAATGTTAAAGGAATATACCATCTCTTAAATTGAAATGAAATGGGAGGCTGGGGATTTAGCTCCGTGGTTTAAGCATCTGGCTGGCAAGTGTAGGGTTATGAGTTCAATCCCCAGTACCAAAAACAAACAAACAAAAAACACAAATGAAATGGGAGCGAGATGTACTTTTCAGTGTTATACAAAACAGCCCCAGTCTTGATTTTCTGCATGGATGTCCCCTGCTGGCATCTGGTTTGCATCTGGGGTCTCAGCCACAACAACCAGGCGAGCCTAATGAGTATTTTTGAGAGCTAAGCAGTGTCTGTGAAAATAGCTTATTGACTGAGTTAGGACTGGGAGAAGTTGCTTTTAGGGGAGCATGTTCTGTTGGGAAGGCATAATTTTAATATGACTATATCTTAAAGATTCTGTTATTGGCTTGAATTATTACACTGGAAACAAAAGATAACTCCAGGATAAATATTCTTCAAAAATAAGAAAGTTCCAAAAATAATGACTTAGGGCAAAAATTTTTAATAAATTTGTTGACTTCCAAAGTGCACTGCAATTTTTATGAAGCGTGAGGGAAGCATTTATGAAGCATAAGGCTTAATTTATGTGTGGAATATCATTTTGCAACTTATCTGAGTTCAGCAGAGATAAAAGTCCTTTCATAAATAAAGAGGCAGCAGGTTTTGGTGACTGTGAATGAGGAGGCAAAGGGCATAGCTACATTAGCAATTTTGGTCTTGATCTACACCACAGACATTTCAATAGCTACTATTTCAAGTTCATTTTAAATTCATGGGATTGCATTTTAATCGCTTTGCTTCCAATGCTAGAATGCAAATGTGAATTCATGCCTCTAGCATGTTTTATTCCTACCTTGTCTAACTCAGTAGAGATCTACCGTCTTCCAGTACTACCCTGCACTTTTCAGCCTTGAAGAGGAGACAGAATGTGAAAGTGAATTGAGAAGACATAAGACAGAATCTAAGGGCAGGGTGGGAACAGATATAAAGACAGAGGTAGAAACACAGGAGGAAGCAGTGGATCATGGGAGGCACTGGAGAAAGATAAGGAGAAACTTGAGAGGAAAATTTAGTAAGTTATGGATAGATATGGAGGCAAGCTGAATGGATTTTGATTTTTCTTATTGACCTGAGTGAGAAACATTCCCAGCTTCTAACATTATTTGGAATACTCACAGTTATAAATACTTAAAAACAATCCTTTCTTACTTGGGAGTCATTTTCCTTTTTTAATCCTCAGGATTCAATATTTTAATGCTTTTGCAGTAAATCTCATGGATTATTGATGGTTTTGCTAATGAAGGAAATATTTTTTAAATAAAATTTTGTAACCTTACAGATTTGGTCAATTTATTGTATGTGTTTAAATGCCTCTTTGACATTTAAATACTGTCAGGAATGCTTTGTTTATTTTTATTTTGTTAGACTATTAAGGATGCCTTGCACCAAAATAGCTGAAGGTTATACTTTGCATCAGCGGATATTTCTTACTTCTCAGCCTTTTCTTTCAAATCAAACTCAGGTTTACGATTTAATTAGGGATAGCATATGGCGTGAACAATAATAACAAAATGACACCTTGAAGGAAACAAAAATGCTGAGAGATGAGTGGATTAGGCACTTTCCCACAGTTTTCACCTTCTGTGAACAAATCATTCAGAAATGTTCCAGATCACATAAACAGAGCCCCTGTATTTGTCTTATTTGTTCTTGCTGTTTCTGGTCTTTTTTACTTTGCATCTGGAAGATTCAGACTTCCCTTTCTTCTGAACTTCTGGAATCCAAGCTTTCTAATTCTTAGAATAGCAAAGGGCAAGTAATGGGGCTGACCTATAGTCTCCTAAGAAAATAACTGGGAAGTCCCTCAGTATTAATGACAGTTTTAGTGCTTCTGAGACTTGGAGGGCACACTGGGTAGTGTCATAGTTTCTAAAATCTTCCAGTTTATGGCTTTCTTGATTTTGTAGCAGATTCCACATTTTTTCTCTTTTATATGATAACAAAATCATTCCTGGATTCACCCATGGAGCCCTATTGTCCACTAGGTCTGTGTGTTTCTGCTGCTATCTGTCATTTCTTTCAGACTATTGATTGGTTTCTGAGTCAAATGGAAATTTCCTGATTCAGCTTTACATTTTTCTTTGCTTTGCTATCTTTACTTGCAGTATTGATTACCATAGTGATTCTTCTCTTGCCATCTTTCTTCTCAGAAATTTGCCTTTTCCTTGCTCCTACATTGTAATTTCCTGTCTATCACCTACTTTTTAGACTAAACACTTTATTCATAACAAAAGATTTCTCCTTTCCTATAGGTTATTCACAAATCTCTCCTATCTTCAAATCCACAACAAATTTCTAATTTTCCCCTATGAAGTTGAAATTAATATCCCAGGATAATTTTCTGCGTCTATACATAGCTCTTAATAATTTTTTACATAGTAATGCATTATCAATTTTGCAATCATTGAATTACAGCAATCATGTATATATTGATGTGTATGACACAAATACATATAATACATACATGTTACATGTATACATTTTAGAAGAAACAATATGAAATAATTTTCATAAACTAGAAGGCTAGTTATTCACAACTGATGTTTTAAAAGAATACTTACGGCAACTTATAATGTAAGGACTTTGTAACCAAATTCTTACCTATAAAATGTTGACTCAATTGCTGGGATCTTTCTTTACAATGTTTGAGTAATCTATTTTTAATTTGTATTTCATACTCTAATTTCTTTTTTATAGAAAAAAGGTAAAAGAAAATTTGATAACAAAATAATAGAATAGTAATAGTTAACATGTTACATGTTGTTATCTTTAAAGTAGTTGCTCAGGGTACAAGATATGGGCATGAAAATTTCTCCAATTGATATTATCACAGACCTTCCTTTTTAATGAACTGAGAGATACTAAACGCATGACTGACTTGCATTTTTTCCCTTTTCCCTACTGTCCTTTCCCCCTTTGCCCATCCTAGTTCCTTTTCCCTTTTCATACTCTAATTTCTGATACTGTTTTTCAATTGCAAGAAATTCACTAATCAAGCACTGCTTTCAGAATCTACCATGCATTCATCAGGGCAATCTGTTGACAACCTGGGCAACAGTTTAATTCCAGAAAATAATATCATAGGAGTCAGACCATGTCCAAAACAATAAGATTTTCAATTTTGCAGAACAATCTCTTTCAAAAGATTATTGTGCAAATGGTGTTTTTATTCTGCTCAAGCCAGGCACTGTGGTCGGTATGTACAAAAGTTTCAGGACCATATGGTACCATTAGGATGACTGATGTGCAGGTGTACTCCAGCCACTCTCAGGCTCATCTGTTTGTTTTACCTAATCACCAGTCTGGAAAATAATTAAAAATACGTGAGCAAGTAGAAAAACACAACTTGATTGAATGTTCTGTCTACCACAATACAATCAACATGTTACAAATTATTTCAAAGATGTTTTCAATTTAAAATGTGCATGCAATGAGGAGAAGAGAAGAAACACTAGAGTTCATACACTCAGAATTATGAGAGGATGAACTTCTTAATTTGATATATTGTATGTTTCAGGGTGAACAGTCATTTTTGACACAGTAATATAAAATTCCTTTCTGATTTAAAATAAATTCTCTTAAAATTAATAAATGCTTAAAAGTTTGTAGACTTTGGAATTATATCTGAAATCTGAGTCTCAGTCTCTTTTTTCTTATGATTTCAGGTCCTCAGTCCTTAGAAAGTAAGTTCTCAGATCTTACACAAGGTTAATAAGACCTATGTCACATTGGAGAAGTGAGGAAAATTAAATAAGTTAATGCATACCCCAGGTTTTAACAAGGAACATTACAATTGTCAATATCTCTATCCCCAGTAAGTGACTGACTAGTTTATAATGAGAATGCATAGAAGATTTTGAAGCCATTTATTTCATGGCTAAGATCACATAGGAGGGTTGATGTATAGTCTGATAAGAAAACAATTGGAAAGCATTTTAATATCAACCATTACTGTTCTGTGTATTGAAATTATGTTAACCTATTTCAGTGGATCACTGGGGAGTGTAGTAGTTTCTCTAAGCCTGCAATCTGTAGCTCTGCAGATTCTTAAGCAGATAAATGCTCTTTATATTCACCTTGCTTCCATGCTCCTACCATTATCACAGCTTGTGAAGAAATACATTTACTGATGTTTATCAAGCATCAATTGTCTGTGAGACATTTTCATTTTCAGTTTGCTTCTCACAGTAATATATTTCAATTGATGGCATTAGATTCTTTTAATAAATGAACTGAGGATTGTTGGAGGTAATGGCTTTCTCATAGATATGAGACAAGTAAGTGGTGTATCCTACTCTGGGGCCAACATTTTTCTCATTATATAATCTATTTCCTACTAAGTTCCATACTGTTTCAAAGAATACTGTTTGTCCATCTTTCTCAACTTCTTAAAAAGAAGGAAAGAAACATTTTGGTAGGTACTTGAACAACCATTGTCCTCCATTGTAAGTTCACCTTGTGCTTTACATATATGAGCTCTTAAGATGACTATCATTTTACTTTCCTTGGTACCCATTAGACACTTACTGGCTGAAAATAAATGACCTTTAAAAGGTGTAATTTAAAACAAGAAGCCATTTTTATAAGGATGTGTCCTGAAATAAGAAGACTGAATGACTACTGGTAGACAACAGGCAGGATGAACTCTGCTTTTTTACTGGATGAGTGTATTAGTGTGTGTCTGCTGGAGGTGGGAGGGTGGAATTTACAAAAGTCTTGGAATTTCAGTCTATATGAGCAACAATTAAGTTCCAAGTACTTTATCTTTCTTATCTTAGTGGAATGAGTAGTTTCAAAGTAAAATGTAAATTGAGATCAATATTAAATGAATTTTTCAGGTTTATAAATAATAATTGGTATACTGTGCATTCACCTCTAAGTTTTCTCTAAATTTTCCTGATGTAAAATTGATTATTTCTCAAGTGACCACATGTTTCTTCTTCCATGGAAATGCCTTGGTAAAACCTGGAGTTAATCCATTAATCTGATTCATTTACACTGTGCAGTAGAGTTTTCACATGCTTGTTTTGTGATACCTCCACACACACACATGTGGATTATATACATTAGTGCAGCTTAGCTGAAGTATACAGTGCAGTGTTATCCCACTCGATTCATTACAGCTTCTGAGCAGACCCACACGTGAATGATCCTCTAAGGTTATAGACCAATGTTTACCTGTTCCTATGAAACAATATATTTTCCATATTTATTATACATAATACATTTTACATCAGAGCTAATCTTTAGTTTCTTTCCTGGAGAGGTCAAGGAGCCGATTGATGCTAGGGCACAAAAGTCACATTTCTTCACAACTCTTCCTGCAGTGACTTCACCAGTATAATAGCTTTCTCATCGCTGGACACAATAGGAGTCACTCAGAGCATTAAGGAGGAAAGGCTTGGTTTAGCTCACAGTTTGGGAGAAATAAGTCCATAATCAGCCAGTTCCAAGACAGGAGCATAATGGTGGAAGGGCTTAGTAGAATGAAGCTGCTTAGTTCCTGGTCTTGGGAGTAGAGTGGAGAAACAGCACCAGAGAGCAATGGCTCATATATTGTACCCCAAACCACACTTTACACCCACTCAGACTCCCCCAAGAGCTTTGCTACTTGTCTACTATTTCTTAATTCAGTAACATTGACATGTCAGGATGAGCAGTAACCTTTTAGTAATTTACAATCATCTGTGGTAGGAAAGTTTACACCACAGACTTTTAACAAACGCTGCAAATGAGAATTTCTCACTTCCTCATCTGCTCATTTCCCAGCTTCCTCAGCTGCAGGACAGCCAGTTGTTATGTTTTTCAAGTTCATCACTACTCTCAATTCCTACTACTAGAAAGTTTACTGACACATTTGCCAGATTTATGAAGAGCCTGCATCTAAGCAAAATAATTTACCCTCCTGTTCCCTACAGATAAGCTCCTACTTTGGAAATGATTCAGTTCCTCTGAGCCTGTAAACTTAAGATTTAAATATTTTCCTTTATTAGAAGATTTATTAATTTTCTCATGTCTCTATTTTCATGAAGAGACCTTGTGATAAGACTGACTCTCTTCTTGCTGAGGTGCTTATCTTTCTACATGAGGTATATTCAGCAGTTTTCAAGTTCTACAGAGGACTGCTTTGTTTGAAATGTCCCTTCTTTCTTAAAAAACATATTTATAAATAAATTGCTTCAACTTGCTTCGAACACCCTTTCAATGCAGGGCAATTTGAAGGGAAATTTTTATTTTTATCATATCAACAGTTCTAAATATTCAGCATGCCCAGCTTTTATGAATGTCCTCATAGCAAAAGATATTTACTTAATTCACAGCATTTTATGATTCCAAATGTAGAGCCTCAGTTATAGATGCTGACATCTCCAGCTCAAATTATAGTCAATAAAAACCTGTATCTTCAAAAATGTTACATTTTTAGGATGCTGTATCAGAACAGATTTTGGTCTACAAATATCTTAGTTATCCAAAATGATAATCAAAATTGCTTCATAAAAAGAGTTCCTGAATAGTTAAAACAAAAGTGAACTTTAGTGAAGACAGGTACATTAAGGAAAAAACCGGTTCTATAGAAAGTCAGTTGGCTCAAAGAAGCCTTTTATATTGAAAAAAATACTAGAAGTACTTTTGAAAAAAGAACATGGTGTTTTTATTGATTTGAGACGTCTTGTGTATATTTAGTGGCTGAAATTAACACACATTTTAAATACATTCATAAATTTATGAAGCATTAGGGTCTATCTGCTCTGTTGTATGAACTTTGTCAATGTGTTGCAAGAAAGAAATATGGAGAAATCCTACTGGAAAGATGGTTTGAGAAAATAGAGGGATGTGAATGAGAATAATTAAAATGAGACCTAGAAAAGGAAATATCTGAAGTACAAATTCTCATCATTGAAATGTTATGGTCAACATGTTCATTCATTAAATTTAAGTAGCTTAGATTGGGAGGAACACCTAGAAACCATTTTGAACAGTGACTATAACACCTTTGAAACCTTTTTCTTGAAGAAGAAATAAAGTTTGAAAATGACTGAAAAATAATTTAGAGTGTTCAGTCTTTCTTAAATGTTATATGTCCAAATTATTCAGCTTGTCTTAAATTATTAAAGAAATGTATTTAGAGGTGTTTTAATTAGCTATGTATGTCATTGGTCCTCAGATGTTAGTACTCTTCAGAATCACAGCAGTATTTGTTGAAAATAGACATTTCTAACCTCTACCACAAATCTACTGAATTGAACTTAGTGCTGATTGGTTTTGTTGGAATCTAAATTTCAGCAAATAGCAATATGATGCAGCTGTAGCATGGATTATTCAGGGAAATTCTGCTATTTTTGGTGCTAAGAAGAAATACCTTACCTACTTTTAGAAAACATGACTGCTTCCTACTAATATGTATTCGAGTGCTTTTGTCAACTCCATTTAGAATGATTTGCCACTGACTCATGGAGTAGGTCCTATGCTGTTAAACCTTTTATCTTTTTTCATGTTGTTCCGTCTTTCTGAAACTTCTTTCTCTTCATGCTTACCTACTGAGGTCATTTTCATTTTTTAAGACCCATTCGGTATTTCATCTTTTCTGGGAAAGCTCACTTTACTTAGTCAAAATCTGTCTCCCAATACTGTTTCCCTAGACTTTGAAGCTATTATAGCCTTTATCAAAGTGCACCCGTATAGAATTCTTCACCTTCTCTGTGAGTGCGTATCTATCAACTACAGCAGAGGCTGCCAAATTACAGTCTGCAGGCCAAGTTCATCCTCCTGCCTGTTTGGTAAATAATGTCTTATGGGAACACTGCCATCTCTATTCAATTACGCATCCTTTAAGGCTCTCTTTGTGCTACAGCAGCAGAGTTGAGTAGTTGTGACCGGGCTGAATGGTCCTCAGAACGTAAAATACGTGCCATCTGGTTGTTTAGTTTGCCAGGCTCTAAACTAGAATGCATGATGTGCTATGTGTGTATTAAAATGAAGTCAAGTGTTTGTAGATATTTGATGCTTATAAGTTATCTAAAACAATTAGTAAAAGAATGAATTATTCAGAATACATATTTATCATTATATCAAAGGAGGTATAATGCCTTTGCTTTCTCATTTGAGTTGGTTTTTGAGTTATTGTTCTTACTGTTATTCAGTAATCCAGTGCAGACTTCTCTATGACTGTGGGAAGTGATACATATACATAAGTCTGGTACAATAGCTTCTGGTACAATAGGCACATGTTGCCATGGAGCACTTGACATGTCACTAGTGTAATGGAGTAACTTAACTTACATTTTATTTTAATTAATATAGTTAACTGAAATACTATAACTAATAGCTACCATACTGTATAATGTAAACACGGAACAAAAAAGATTCACACTGTAAACTCTATAGCTGTCTGTGTGCATGCTGAGAGGTCCAGCAGTGAAGTGGAGATGAAGTACAGACAAATGCAGGGAAGAAGAGATAGATTAAGAGCTTTGGACACATTATCACTAGTAATGATAATAGAGGATGTTCATATTTCTGCAATTTATTTGTATAGTTACTGTTCCACTTGAGTTTATTGAACTTTAATTAAACTTTATTGTATGTGTTAACATGTTTTAAGAATCTTATAGCTGTGGCAAAGTGTAATTTTTTTATTTTAGAGAGATTGAAACCAAACAAAATAAAACAGAATAAAGCTAATTAAAAAATAACAAGTCAGTACAGGACTTCAAGATAATAGCAGATCAATAATGGCTATCATACTGTATCTTGTTACCTTCAAAATAGCTGCCCATACCATCAGATATAAAAAACAAAACATAGTAAAACCAAACCAAACAGAACAATGAAATGGTACAAGACTTCAAAACAAGATAATAGGAAATTAAAAATGTGTAACTTTGAACAATCCATTGTGAATTTATGTGTTTAAGACTATTAGAGATCCTTCTACCTTTTAGTGTTCTTCAGTTATTTTGTGTATTGCTTTGTAAGTTTTATTGTAGATGTCTTCCTTGCTAAGTTAAATTTTTTTGTAGTTTTTACAATTTATTTTGTGTACAAAAAAGGTATTGATTTTTGTATGTTGATTTTTAAAAATTTTAAAGTATACTACAATCTTGTGGTAACTTAAACAGCATGGTATTGGTATAAAAATAGGCATGAGGACCAAGTGATACAAAGCAGAGAATCCAGAGATAAATCTATACATCTACAGCCAAATGATTCTCAAAAAAGTTGCCAGAAACATGGATTGGAGAAAGAATGTCCTCTTTAACAAGTGGTGATGAGAAAATTTCATCTTCATTCACAAAAGATTGAAACTTGATACCTGTATTTTTCCTTGAATAAAAATGAACTCAAAATGGTAAAGACCTTAATTTAAAACCTGAAACTCTAAAAGCACTAGAGAAAACTATTAACATTTTATAATACTAGTAAGAAGTGACCATCAACCTTGTAGCCACTATTTTTCCTGTCTTTCACAGCTTTTATGCTGTAGAGCACACCTACTTCTTTTTTTTACCTTTAATTAACCTGTACTCATTCCACAGAACTCATTTCTTTTCTAATTTTATTACCTTTAATAAATATCTCCTGCTATCTGTTTCTGTTATCTTGACCAATTCTTTGTTCAGGACAGCAGGAACCTAGAAAAAAAAATTTATAAGGAGTTTTCAACATCCCAGAATCCCACTAATGGATCTAAAAGCATAGAAAACAAAAGAAAAACTGACAGCTGGAATTAAATCAAACTAAGAACCTTCTGCATAGCAAAGAAAAGGCTGAACAGAGAGATGAGGCAGACTACGTGGTGGGAGAAAATAGTTACTAGCTATTCCTATGACAGAGGGTTAATCAGAATTTACAAAGAACTCTCTTAAAAACATCACAAAAGAACAAGCAATTCAGTTTCAAGATGGGCAAATCACCTGAGTAGTCACTTCTAAAAGAAGAAATACAAATGGCCAATAAATACAGGGGTGGAAAAGGCGAATATGCAAATTAGAACTATAGTGAGATTCCTTCTCTCCCAGGGTTGAACGGTTTTTGTGCAAACAACTACACAGCAACAAGAGCTGGCAAAGAATTTGAATCAATGAAGCCTTGTATACCATTGATAGGAACATTAATTTGTCCAGCCACTATGGAAAACAGTATGGAGGTTGATCAAAATGATAAAGGATGCAGTTACCTCATTCCTCAGGATATAGGTAGAGGAAAGGAAATCAACGTAGCAGAGAGAGAACCTGCTTGCTTTTGTTTATTGCAGCACCATTCACAGTAGCTAAGGAAAGGAATCTAACTTGGTGCCCATCAGCAGATGACTGGATTAAAAATGTAGTTCTTGTATGTAGTGGAGTATTATTAGGCCATAGGAAAGAATAAAATTGTCACTTGCATGAAAATGAGAAGAATATGATGGCATAATGTTACATAATGCAAAATAAGTTACACATACAAAGACAAACCACAGATTCACATACATAAACAAATATGTATTATAGACTTGAAAGTAGAAGAAGGATTACTGGGAAGGAAGTGCTGAGGGGAGGGTTACAAGAATTGATGGATATAATCAATGCATTATATATGCTCTGTGGAAACACCATGGTGAATCCCATTGATTTGTCCAATTGACATGTTTGTGGGTTTTTTTTTTTAGGTTTACATATTGGCTTTAGGGTAGAGAGAAAGACTTAGCTAGCCAATCGTGAAATGGTTCAATAATTATATAAGTGGATTTTCCTTTTATATGCTGCTAAATTTGGATGTGGCCACAGCAGAAAACAGTAGCTCTTTAGCACTAACTTCTAATGCACTACTAAATCCACCTACCTCATATAAATCCAAGGCACATTTCCCAAGACCACTCCTCAATTTTTAGATCCTTGTTTTATGATGTCTCTCTTTATTTAAAACTGACCTTGGGTATTTCATTTTACCTGTTATAGTTACATAAAACTATTAAAGAAGGAAGCACTCAGTAAGACTTAAACCAGAAGCTAGTGTCTAGAAGGGAAATCTGACTTATCAAAGTTAGAATTGATTATGTTAATGATGTTTCCGTATTTCCACATGAAATGGAAAGCATAGCCTTGAATCTGTTATCATTTATGAAGTCAAGTGCATTTCTTGTTTATAGTGGCCTGTAGTCTCTTAAATATAACATGGGAAATGGAAAAGAAATATTCTTGCACTCTCTCTTTCCTATGACTTCCTCAACAATGCCAATGACCCCGTGGAGAACAGATGCCTTACTGCAGGATGCTGGTGTTGACAGTGACACATACAAGGGTGGGAGGGGAATTTTTTTTTTTTTTTAATCGGTACCAGGGATTGAACTCACGACTGTGTGCTTGCAAGGAGACACTTATGCCACTGAGCTAAATCCCCAGCCCTGGGAATTTTCAATATTACCTGCAGATTCTGCAGGAAAATAAAACCTTAGATTCTCAAGATGATAATGATCCTTTTCTTTTTGTCTTACATGGTCATTTTAGTATGCTCTTCAGGCTTTTTGTGAGTTTTCTGTTCTTCGAGATGGAGGGCTATGCCTAAATTATCATCTCATCTTCAGTGTGCTATTCCTGTATGCCTTTAAAATAAAGTGCGCTTGCTGGGCCTGCACCATGGTGCCCTCCAGCACTCTGGAAAGGCAAGGGAAGGGGATGGCGATTTACAGCCCAGTCTTGGCAACAGAGACTTAATAAAATCCTGTCTCAAAAAATAAAAAAGGTGCTGGGTTCAATCCCAGTACCAATAAACAAACAAACAAACACACTACTCTGACCTTTCCAAAATTACCATATCACAGAAGAGGAAAGGAATGGTCTCTGCCTTAGTGGGTGGCAGCACCTAGCACAGTATTTCTCCTTTTCCAATGTAAGTATCTTTAAAGGAAGAGGATGTGGTCGTTAATTTTTAGAAATTCAGATGAAGTATTACTTTAACTTTTGGTATTTAATTCAATAAAGCAGTATGGAGTAATTTTATCAAATACTACATTTCTTTCACTCTCATTTTATAAAACTATTTTTATTCTTTTCACATGCATCTTCTACAGCTATATCTACATCATCCAGGCTTGCTTTTTTTAGTTATACAATACTATTTTATAACATCCTCATTTTCTGATATTAAATACGATTCTGAAATATATGTATTATATATAATCTATCTATCTATGCCATAAAACTTCACTGTTATTTAAAAGATAATGTCATACTGCCTTGGATATATTTTGTTGAAAAGTTTTTCCCTTTTTAAACCAAAGTGTCATAGCTTCAAGGCATTTAAATTACTGTGCATTTTCCATAAAGCATTTCATTTTTCAAAGCAAAATTATTTGAGATTGTTATATAAGATGTTATGTGAATTTTCAAATAGAAATTAAATCCTTTTTCCTAAAACATATTTTAGAGGGCGACCTCATTTTGTTTATACTTATTACAAACAGTTATGTTCATTTAGAAAAAAAGACCAAGAAAACAAGCAAGCAAACCAGTAGTCAAAGAAAAAAAAAAATCAAAAGAAGAGCAACAGAAAATTGACAGAATCAGGCACTGTCCTGGTCTTCTAAAATATGGTGGCATTGTCTTGGTAAATTTTTGCTTGGATATGGCTGTTCTCAGAAATATTTGACAATATTAAATATTCTGTCATAAAACTTTTATTCTGATTTTCTACTCAGCTGGCAACTACTGACAATTTGGTCTCCCAAGAAGTTTGCTTATGAAAAGATAATATGAGGATATGATTTATGAAAAGATACCATTCTACACAGAATCTGTTTTTGGATCTACTAGATCTTAACATTTGTCTTGATAACTTTCCTTGTTTTTTTTTTTATTTTTTATTTTTCCTCCAAAGTCATACAGCACACCTTTCATTCATATTTTCTGCCTTCAGAGATTAATACATCCAGTGAAATTACAGCCAATGTTGGCCAATTTGGAACATGTGTGACCTTCTCTAAGATGACTTTTTGTGACATCTGTCTTAGCTGTCAAGTGAGGATTTGACAACTTAGTTTGCAGTGGGCAATCTTAATTCCTATTTGTGTGAGTCTGTAGTCTCGGGAGAATGGCCATACAAACATAAGGAACCCTAAAAATCCATATTACATACAGATAAGGAAGTCGAATACTGATAAGTTTTGTAGGGTTTTCAAGGAGTGGGGAACAATTGTCTCCTGTCAGTAGTTATAAATCAAATGTACCTTGGGACTGATACATATTTTTAGGAATGGTAGGGCGGAGTACAACAGATAGTCTAAATAAAACTAGTCTTACTAATTTTTTTGTTGTTTTGTTTGGTTCGGTTTTTTTTTAAGGAAACTTTTATTTTGTACTTACATATGAGATTCTGTGCTATATGGTAACTGTGGAGAAATATTACCCACATTTCTAATTGACCAAAGCAGTGCTTCTCAACTGCAGATTATTTTTCCCCACTGCAGGAACATTTGGCAATATTTGGGGAAATTTCTAAGTTCTATAATTTAGGAGAGTTGATTGATACCTAGTAACATCTAGTGAGATTATGGGATGTTACTAAACATTAAATAAGGCACAGGAAGTCCTCTACATCAAAGAAATGCCCAGTTCAGTAATGCTGCAATTGAGGAACATCAACTTGGATATCAGGGCAAATAAAAATACATTTTAGAATGACATGGTAGGATCTCTAACAGAAATACACACAAAGTACTGCAAAACAGTCTCCTTGGGAAAATAGTTTTTATGTAGTTGATACTGA
Source organism: Hydrochoerus hydrochaeris (assembly GCA_004027455.1). Classification (NCBI taxonomy): domain Eukaryota; kingdom Metazoa; phylum Chordata; class Mammalia; order Rodentia; family Hydrochaeridae; genus Hydrochoerus; species Hydrochoerus hydrochaeris. The sequence continues at coordinate 37,617 of PVLA01004678.1, read as the reverse complement.
TTTGTGTGATGCTTATGATGTAGTGGTTCAGTGAATGTAGTAGTCTGAGTAACTCCTTCCCAGACATATGTACATGTTGTATTATCACATTATGTGATCTGGGATTTGTACAATGTGTCCTTTCAGTTATTGCTGCACAGATTTCAAATTCATAATGAGAAGCAGTTTAACTGCAACATGGAGAACATGAAATTAGATTAGAAGTTCAATGGGCTTTTATTGACTTTTGGGAATGTTCAAAACATAGGTCAAGCACAGGTCAGTTTTATGTATCTCAATAGTCTATTGTCCTAGGACATATTTAATTTAATGAAGTTTTACTGGTGTTGGAAACAAACTTTTCAATTTCCTGGATACTACTTCTTTTAACATGGAAAAAAGCAAACCAATGACAAAACCCCCACAAAATGTTGTGTTGAAGTGAAGGTAAAAATTAAAACATAAATATTTAAACTTTTACATGCTGAAGTAAAAAAACTCATTACTGATTTTGTGTCCCTTTATTTTTTAGTGTTATTATTCTGGCTGTAAGGCTGGTATACAAGCATGAACAAAGTGAATTGTCTTTAAAACACTTTTCTTGATGACTTTTTATGAAAGGCTTCCCATTCTTCTCTTTTTCTTTAACTTTTGTCATTGAGGGAAAAAATCCAAGAACCCTTTCTTAGTTCGTTGAGTAAATACTCACTTGCTAGATGCTCAGAGTATAAATTAGAGCAAGGCATGGTCTGTGCCTGTGACAGAAGGCTAGTTCCTGAGGTTTTTAACAAGGGTACTCAACCATTATGCATTCCAGAATTTCTCAGACAGTCTTAATGTCCAATAAGCCAACCTGAGATTCCATAAAAGTGTCTGTACTTGGCCCTTCTAGCTGTGTCATTAGGAGATAGAAAACTGTACTATCAGTCACGTTGGGGGGATAAGAAGTAACTTCAGAGATTAGGAAGAGGTAGATATGTCAAAGGCATTTTTGAAGTAGGAATGCACATCACATGTTTAATAAAGAGTAACTTGTTCTCCTCTTTTGGTTCATTGGAACATCTTTGGGAGGTAAAATCATGGGTTCGATCTAGAAGGGCTTTAGAGGATATGTTGAGAATATGGGGTTTTATTTCACATACAATTTGGGTCCCTAAAATGTAAGGCAGTGAGAATGACATCAGATTCTTGCCTCAGAATAACTCTGACAGTTACTCCAAAGATAAAGTAGAAGGAAAACTAGTTTTACAGAAACAAATTAAGAGGATATTACCATAGTTCATGTGCATTTTGAAATAGGCCAGAGGTGCTATTACCCAGATGAGATGTATTCAGTCAGCATTGCCAGCCCAAATTGGAGGGATTGTTGGCCATGTGGATGTCATAAGTGAGCAGAAGAAAACAGGTGAGGATGATGCCATAGTTTTGCCTTGAGTTACATAGTTTTGCCTTGAATACAGAGTTGACTAAAGAATTGTTTTGAGAGTAAATATGACTTGTAGTTATCTGCAGGGTGTGTAGGAAGACTGATGATCTGGGAATGGAAGCTAGGGTAGAACATTGGGATTTGGGAATGGTTCACAACAATGGGTAGTAGTTCTGATTTGAAGAAGAAGATGCATCAAAATGAAAATGGGATGATTAATAGATGTTTAAGGAGAGGGTCTAGGAAAAGAAGCCAGGGGTCTGAAATTAAATTTAGTTAAAGAAATACCAAGTGCTTCACAAAGGTTGCTGTCTCAGGCATCAGGATTGAAGTAGAATTCTGGAGACTGAACTATAGATCAATATTTGCAGAACATCTAAGAAAGGTAAAGGCTACTAAAGCCCTCTTTGGCTGTGGCAGCTAGTAAGCTAGCAATATTGCTGACTATATGTGTTTTTTTTGTTTTGTTTTGTTTTGTTTTTTGAAATGTGGTCCTGAACAACAGTTTGAGGGGCTAGCGGAAGTGTAGATGGGTTGCTATTTTAAAGTATGTCTGGTGAAACTTATCTTTCAAATGTTTTATGCTTTAAATTTTTACTTCTGTCTCCTTTTGTTATTTTCATCTGAGTGATTTCTGTTTTCATCCAAAGATCCATACATATATCTAAAATTAGAAGAGGGATATATAAGTAAACTTTAGGAATGGTCTTATCTTGCTACTCGATTTAGAGAGGAAGAGATTAGAATGAAAAATGTTAAGTATTTTACCCAGAATGTATACATAGTTACAAAACCAAATCTGGGATTGGGCTCTAGATTCCTGATTGGGTAAGTTATCCACTAGTCTGTGAACAGAAAGATAGAGGTCACTTCTATGCAGTGAAAAACAAATGAACTGTGTCATTGCAAAAATGTTCTGCATGGTTTGTTGCCATCTGTCTTCAAGCTCAATCTGTACTCCCAGGAACTGAGACTGTTGAGTTGCATTTAGATAACCATGTGGACAGAGCTTGTAAAATCTTTTATTTGAAGGATCTGGTCATCTCCATATGTGGAAGACAGAAAATATTTTGGACAAAATTAAGACCCTAGAGCTATGGAATTTACAGTCTGATTTTGACATCCTAATTTGTAAGATTCTGGAGTTGTGGGTTTTTGTTGTTGCTAGACATGCTATGGTCTATACATTAGCATGCTGTTGGAGTTTAGCATGCTAAACATTAGTTTTAGAGGGAGAAAGTTTAACACAGTCAGGACTCTTGGACGGAAGTCAGATAACCCGAATTCTTACTGACATACAATATCCTATGCCTCTGAATACTTCACACTCTCAGGGCCATAGCTTTCTTTTCGGACTAAGTAAATATGTGAAATGCAAAGTCTGTTGAAGCTTCCTGAAGATTAGTTTACACCACACAGGTTTTGGTATTTTAATATCTTTAATTAAAAAGGCTTTTCTTAGACTGTGTTAAGTTTACTTGTTATATATTCATGTTCTGACCTTTAGAAGCATCTGGGTTTCTGATTCCTCATGTCTTATTTCCTTTTCACTTTGCTGTTCAATGGTCTTCTAATAGAAAGGTTCATAATTAGTGGTTCTTTAGGTTCATGTTTCCTAAATAATGAGTTACTATGTTGAAAGTGTAAAAGTAGGCTGGGGATTTAGCTCAGTGGTTTAAGCACCTGCCTGGTAAGTGCAAGGTCATGAGTTCGATCCCCAGTACCAAAAAAAAAAAAAAAAAGTATAAAAGTAATGGCCCTAAAACTTTGCCTAATAACAGTAAAAAGAGGCATAAATATATTGAAGTATTTGTCACCCATAGTGCTGCTGTTGAAACTTCTGGGAAGTGAATTTAAGAGCAGAGATTAACAGTCCTTTAAGTTAGGAAATACATGCCATTGAATGGAGTTAAGATTATACAATGACTATCACAAAAATTGCCATCAAGCTATGACCAAGAGAATGTTCTTTCTTAAATGCTTGTTTTTAAACACCATCTTCAAACTAGTTTCTGAAGTTTATTTAAAAAGCACAACATGTATACAGAGAATTGTGCTAGCACATTTAATCCCTTTATTCCTTGACAAGTCAATGGTTAAAGGACCAGGGAATCACTACCACTCTGCATTTTATTTCACAGGAATTCTCTTCATTTAAGTTTAAGTAGTTCATAAAATTTTTATTAATATAGAACATTGAGCCTTTGCATCTGATAGGCATTCCTTGGAAATCCAAACTCCACATGAAAAAATAGAAAATGAATGCTGAGAATTATTTGTGTGAATTCACTGAAGTGTGTGAGCTGACAGCAAGTTTTTCTGGGTGATAAAATGGTTGTCATCTCAATCAGATGACATAAAACAATTCTCCAGAATCCAGCTGAATTTCTTCACCAAAAATTACTGTCAAACTTTTAATAGTTTCTGAAAATGACATAATCAAGTACTTACTTGTCAGATGCCCAACATAAATTTCTTCTCTTTTATTTTATCTGGGCATTTTTATTGAATTTTATTTGATTTGATTTTTCTGGCTCTTCTATGAGACTAGCATTTTACTTGTAAGTTTCACTCAAATTGACATTTTGATAGTTTAACACATTAATAAAATTCCTGGAAGATAGACCATGTTCTTTGGAAAATAAAATATTGGCAGTACATAAGGGGGACATTTTAAATTGCACTTGATTTCATTTGCAGCGTGATAACATATTTACTGATGTTCAGTAGCCCCCACAGCCATCCTTTCCATTCCAGGTCCAGATGAGATTTGACAGTGTTGCAGTACATCTTCCAGTGTCTAGATTAATGGATGCAAGTTGAGTTCTTAGCAGTCTATGAATACCATGAAATGCTCATCTCCCTGCCTAATTATATGGGGCAAAGAAAGTGCTCTCTGAAATGCTGAAGTGAAAGAGGAATCTTCTTTATAGACACTGAAGCCTTTAAACCACACAGTCTAATTTTGCTATACAAAATATTTTGTTTTACAGAAAATCACACGTGTACATATAAGTATTTTCATAGCACTGTGGGCCAGGCATTCTTCTAAATTGCACACACACACATGCAATATGTACATATGTATAGATACAAATATAAATAAACATAGGTACATACAATATAGATCTATATATCTTAGTGTCATGTTTCCTGATAGTATCCTTGTAACACAGAGTCTATTATAAGCCTTGTTTTACAGATGAAAAATGGAGTAACAGAGGTTAAATGATTACCTAATGTCACACAGTTTGCAAAGAAAGAGCCAAAGCTGAACCAGACAGTTGAGCTCCAGGATCCTGGTACTGCCTCAATAAACTGCTGTGCACCCTCCCTACATCTGTGAGCGAAAGGTTATGTGTAGTGTAGTCTCTGGGTAGACGGTATGTTGAAGTTTCTTTCTTACACAAGAATTTTCCATATACTATTTTTGTTCACAAAGAGACATGAATATATCTTCCCTTTTCCCATTATTAAAAAGCTTAGATAAGATACTCTGGTATAAGTAGAGAATTCAGAAGATATAAAGATACGAGAGTAAAAATATCTGAAAAACAAGCAAATTGAAAATATTTTGTGATTATTAGGTAGAATGAAAACCTTAGTTACAAAGGTGACATCAGTTATCCCACAGGAGTTCTGTCCCTCTGCTCTTTTGGCCTGCTCTGTACACCTTCTTAGAAGGTGAAACTCCTTCAATAGCTCCCTTCTGTAGTTACTTATGATAAATTAAGTGGTCAATACAGAAGCATCCTGGTTAAGTGATTTGTAAAGTCTGAACTCCCATTAAAAAGTGTGATTAATACTTCCTTAAGTATACCTTGATGACAGTGAGGAGATAATACACCATATGACCTCTCATCCAGATGAACAGAAATGTGGAGCTCTGCATCTCTGCAGGAGTGCAGCAGGCACTGTAGAGATCAAGCCAGAGTGTAAGGAGGTGAAAGGGGCAGCACTCCCCGGATCCTCAGGGATTTCACTTACCTATGCTGATACCTATCCTGAATTTTCTCTCCAGCAAGCAATTAAAGGCAGTGAGCCAGGCTGGGTCATATATGAATTCCTGAGAATCTGTTTTCCATACTATTTACAGAGTCAGGGCTAACATTTCAGTTGTTGTGGGGTTGTTGCAATTACAGTTGCTATTGTGGTGGCACTTTTCAGAACAGCTAGCATCAGTGCTGTGCTGAGGGAAGCGGAGTCAGATAATGGCTTTCTCCTTGCTTTATTGATTCTCCATTTACAAATACACAGTTTTTGCTATATTCCTACACTATAGATCCCACTTCTGGATGCTGGAAATCTATTATGCCAAGTTATAAACTGGTGAAGTGCCCTGCCAGCTCTGGGGATATAAAGATGAATAAGAAATTGCCTTTGCCATATAGAGGTTTATAATCTACTTACAAAGTATGCTTGAAAAAATGGCGAATGCCATTTGGAAATAAGGCTGTATTTCATTTCATCTGTCTCCATAGTTAAATATTGAAATGTTGGAAAATAGGACCAGTGTCTCACTCATCTTTCTATTTCTGGTGCATGTACATAGAAATCCCTCCCCACGCAACAAAATCAAATGAATGCATAAATTCGTATGTCTGATTAAATCTGTACTAAATTAATGTTAAAAATTCAAGTAGATTTTTACTTATAAAGAGTCATGTTAGTTCAGATAAGCCATTTCAGCCTTTTAAGCTTGTAGAAGCATCATTAGGGTTTGATAAAGTGTCATAAAAAGAGTGAATTTAATTCATTAAGAAGAGTATCATTTTGTGGATGTGTAATATTAATATTTGTATTTCTGTATAGAATCTAAATACCTTGATGCCTCTCTGGTTTAGAATTAGCATCTTTGATGGAATTATGACTCACAAGCAGTACACATCCAATACAGATGATCACTCAGGCAGTGTGGAGCCAGAAGAAAGAATTAGGAAACGTGGGCACTTCAGTACTGAAGTGATCTACATGGAGGTAATCCATATAGAATGGACTCTTCACTATTAAAAACTGAGAAGTACATTTCTTTCATTCCCCCCATATTCTTATTTTTTGCCTGTTGCTTTGCTCATGCAACTGAAGGACTAAGCACTAAAAGGACTAAAGTGTAGGACTAAAGGAATATGAAGGTAAAACTCAAATGAGTCAATTTCATACTTTTACCAACTCAATTGTAAAGAGAATTAGTGGTGAAAGATATTAAAACTAATGGTTCCAATGAGACTTTAAAATTATGTGGCTTTCATTCATGCATGAGTATACCAGTTTTCAATTCCTTTTAAGACTTTAATTAGCTTTTAGTTGAGAGATTAATCTCCAGATTGCAAAGAATGCTATTCCTTCAGCATTGTTACTAGTTTTATGTAAAACACAGGTGCTCAGGGTTACATTCATAAAGATAGGAAAAATGCATGGTTATTTAGAAAGGAAAGGAAAGCTTCTTTAGGGAGAAAACAAAAATTAATGATGTTTTCTGAACAATATCACAACAATAAGTAAATCAAATGTATTTGAGCAGGTTAAAGAAATCTTTCAAGAAGGGCTGGGGATATAGTTCAGTGGTACAGTGCCTGCCTGGCAACCATGAGGGTCCTGAGTTCAATTCTGAGTGCCAAGAAAAAAAAATCTGTTAAGAAACATTCAGCCAGCTCATGTGGTGGCAAGGGCAAGGGAAGTTCCAACTCGCTGCCCTTGGCTCCTGGGAGTTTGGGACATCACTCCTGGTGCTAGTGTGCCCGCCCAGCCCCCTAGGACACTGGACTAGCCTGGAGAGGTTTCTTGGGCTTGAGTGGACCATGCCCAGTGACCTTTATTCAACCAGGGGAACAAGCCGGCTCCCAGGGCAGGTAGGGCCCGCTCAGCTGCGAGCTAGCGGAGTTCCAGCTGGCATGGCAGCAAGGGCAAGGGAAGTTTCAGCTCCCTGGTTCTGGCCCTGGAGAGTTTGGGATATCACTCCCAGTGCTTGGGTGCCCACCCAGCCCCCTAGCACACTGGACTAGCCCTGAAAGCTTCGCTAGCTTGAATGGACCACAGCCAGTGACCTTCATTTAACCAGAGGAGCCAAGACCAATGAGTCCCAGGAGATGAGGGTGCAGGAGGTGATTCGCAACATGCTCAGGGAAAGTTTTAGAACATGGTTTGAAACACGGATATATAGGAAAATGACAAAACAAAAGATAAAATGCAATCTCAAACATCCAGCCCATCCCAAGAAAGCCTGGGAGCCACATACATAGAAGAAAATACTAGTCATACACCTAAAATACCTGAAATGATATCAGCTGAAATAAAGAAGCAAGTATGGGAAGCTATAAAGGAAATCAAATTAGAAATAATCTCCCAGGTAAAAGAAGAAATGATAAAAGTAGTGAAAGAAATAGTGAATGCATCTAAAGAAGACACAGCTAAAATATTAGAGGAACAAAGCTAACAGATAGAATCCCTGAATAAACAGTATAAAAAACAAACAATAAATGAAACAGATTTAAAGAGATATAAAGGAAATCAAAAATTCCATTGTAAGCTGCCAAAACCACCTCAACGGAAGTGAAGATAGAATTTCAGACCTCGAAGATAAGATTGCAGCTAGTGAACAGGAAAGAAAAAAATTTTTTTTTTTCTGCCAGGGATTGAACTCATGACCTCATGGTTGCTAGGCAGGCGTTTACACCACTGAGCAAAATCCCCAGCCCCCCCAAAAAATGTTTTAAAAATAATAAGGAATCAGGAAATAACAATTCAACAGTTGCAAGATGATGTAAAGAAAAACAACATAAGATTAATGGGGATAAATAAAAAAGAAGGGGACAACACAAATGATATAAAAAGACTATTTATGGAAGTAATAGCTGAAAATCTCCCAAACACAAGAATGGAAACTGACATTCAGATTAGTGAAGCATATAGAACTCCAAACAGCCATAACCAAAATAAAACTTCACTCAGACATATAATAATCACCATCCCAGAAATCCAGCGTAAGAACAGAATATTAAAAGCTGTTACAAAAGACAAATCATCTATAAAAGAAAACCTATCAGAATCACTTCTCAACACAAACAATGAAGTCAAGAAGAGCATGGAATGAAATATTTCAGATCCTTAAAGGAAACGACTTCCAACCCAGACTGCTGTATCCTGCAAAACTGTCCTTCAAAATGGATGGAGAAATAAGATACTTCCATGATAAAGAACACCTAAAGAACTTCATGATCATGAAAGCAATCCTGCAAAGAATACTGAAAGACATTCTAGATACACATAGGAAAATACCACTAATCAAGACAGACAATTAAACAGAAGGGAAAGATAAAGATACAACAGCAGAAAGATAACATGTCACCATTAAACCAATATATAATAGTTATAACCATTAATGTAAATGGCCTCAATTCACCAATTAAAAGAAACAGACTGGCAGAATGGATCAAGGAACAGTGTCCAACCATATGCTGTCTACAAGAAACCCATCTAACCCAAAAGGAAATTCATAGACTGAAAGCCCAAGGATGGAAAGCAATACTCCATGCAACAGGAACTCAAAAAAAAGCAGGGGTAGCTATTCTGTTTGCAGACCATGTGAACTTCAAGAAAGGTCCGAAGAGATAAAGAAGGTCACTACATACTAGTTAGGGGAAAACTTCAAGAGGAAGAGATAACAATCTTAAATGTGTGTATATATATATATATATATATATATATATGCACCAAATTCCAGAGCACCCAGCTATATAAAGCAAATATTAACAGGAATGAAAAATCAAATAAGCAATAACACAATTGCAACAGGAGGCCTTAACACACCATCAACACAAAGGGACAGATCAACTAGCAAGAAAATCAGCAAAGAAATATCAAAACTGAATCACACCTGTGAACAAATGGATTTGATAGACGTATACAGAGTGTTCCATCCAACAACACCAGGATATACATTCTTCTCACCAGTACATGGGACATTCTCTAAAATAGACCATATACTAACCCACAGAACATACTTAAGTAAATGCAAAAGAAATGAAATTATCCCATGCATGTTATCGGATCATAGTGCCATGAAACTGGAAATTAATGATAAAGGTAACTGCAAACACCACACAAACACATGGAAATTAAATAATACAATCTTGACCAATCAATGGGTCACAGAGGAAATTAAAGAAGAAATTAAACTATCTACAAGCAAACAAAAATACAAATACAATTTACCAGAACCTGTGAGATGCAATGAAAGCGGTACTCATAGGAAAATTCATTGCACTGAGTTCCCACATTAGGAAAACAGAACGAACACAAATAACCTGATACTACACCTGAAACATCTAGAAAAAGAAGAGAAAGCCAAGCCCAAAGCCAAAAGAAGGGAGGAAATTATAAATATCAGAGCAGAAATTAATACAATAGAGACTAAGAAAATAATTCAAAGAATCAATGAATCAAACAGTTGGTTCTTTGAAAGAATAAAATTGACAAGTCCCTAGCCAACCTAATTAAAAAAAGGAAAGAAAAGACTCAGACTCATGCAATACAGAATGAAAAAGGAGAAATCACCACTGACCCTTTGGAAATATAGAAGATCATCCACAATATTTTGAAAATCTCTACTCTCATAGGTTCGATAACACAAAAGAAATGGACAGATTCCTAGGAACATACGAACCACCAAAGTTGGATCAAGAAGATGTAAAACTGCTGAATAACCCAATTTCTATGAATGAAATTGAAAATGTAATCAAGTCTCTACCAACAAAGAAGAGCCCAGGCCCAGACAGATTCACTGTGGAATTCTACAAGAAATACAAAGAAGACTTAATGCCAACACTCCTCAAACTCTTCAATGAAATTGAAAGGGAAGCAATTCTCCCTAAGTTATTCCTGGAAGGAAATATTACTCTAGTACCAAAACCTGAGAAAGACCCAACTAAAAAGAGAACTACAGGCCAATCTCCCTAATGAACATAGATGCAAATATTCTCAATAAGATATTGGCAAACAGGATGCAGCAAATCATCAAGAAGATTATACATCATGACCAAGTGAGATTCATCCCAGGCATGCAGGGATGGTTCAACATACACAAATCAATAAATGTACTCCACCGTATCAGTAGAGCCAAAAGCAAGAATCACATGATCATTTCTATAGATGCAGAAAAAGCTTTTGATAAGATCTAATATCCATTCATAAGAACCTTACAGAGAATTGGAATAGATGGTCTTTATCTCAATATGATAAAGGCCATCTACGACAAACCAACAACCAGCGTCATATTAAATGGCCAAAAACTGAAAGCCTTTACCTTAAGATCAGGCACAAGACAAGGATGTGCATTATCACCACTCCTATTCAATATAGTACTTGAAATACTAGCCCGGGCAATGAGACAAGAGAGGGAAATAAAAGGAGTAAAGATAGGAAAAGAAGAAATTCAATTATTATTTGCAGATGACATGATACTCTACATAGAAGACCCCCAAACCTCCATTGAAAGTCTCCTAGATATAATAAATAAATTCAGCAAAACAGCTGGATACAAAGTCAATACTCAAAAATTAATAGCATTCTTATACACTAACAACAAAATCACCAAGAGAGAAATAAGAGAAGCCACACCCTTACACTAGCATCCAAAAAAATGAAATACTTAGGAATTAATCTAACAAAAGATGTGAAAGAGTTGTACAGGGCAAATTATAACACCCTGAAAAAAGAAATTGAATAGAACCTCAGAAAATGGAAAGACATCCCTCATGGATAGGAAGAATAAATATTGTAAAAATGGCCATTCTCCTAAAATTGTTATACACATTCAATGCAATCTCAATGAAAATACCACTGGCATATGTCATAGATCTAGAGAAATCACTCCTAAAATTCATCTGGAACCAGATGAGACCTAGGCTAGCAAAGGCAATTCTAAGCAGCAAAGCCAAGTCAGGAGGCATCACAATCCCTGACTTGAAGTTATACTACAAAGCTACCATAATAAAGTCAACATGGTACTGGAATAAAAACAGACCTGAAGATCAATGGAATAGATTAGAAGATACATCTACAAACACACTCAACCACCTTATCTTCAATAAAGGGGCCAAGCATGTTCACTGGAAGAACAACAGTCTCTTTAATAAATGGTGCTTGAAAAATTAGCTATCCATATGCCATAAACTAAAATTAGACCCATGCCTATCACCAGGTACTAAACTAAAATCCAAATGGATCAAAGATCTAAATATTAAAACAGAAACACTAAATCTGTTGCAAGACAAAGTAGGTAAAAATCTTGAAGACATAGGGGTTGGTAGAGAATTCATGAACAAGAACCAAACTGCACAGGAAATACTTCCCAGAATCAATTACTGGGATTATATCTTATTAAAGAGTTTCTGCCCACCCAAAGAAATCTCCAGCAAAGTGAAAAGAAAGCCTATAAACTGGAAAAAATCATAGTGAACTGTCCCTCAAAGGAATTCTGTCTAGAACTTAAAAAGAATTAAAAAAAAATCAGGCCCCGAAATTCAAAGATCCAATCCAAAAATGGGCATCTGAGATGAACACACAGTTCTCAGATGAAGAAATACAAATGGCAAATAAATACATCAAAAAATGTTCATCATCATTGGTCATTAGAGAAATGCAAATTCAAACCACACTGAGATACCATCTCACTCCAGAAAGAAGGGCCAGGATCAACAAAACTACCAACAACAAATGCTGGAGATGCTGTGGGGGAAAAAGGAACTCTTGTGCACTGTTGGTGGGAGTGTAGATTGGTGCAACCACTGTGGAGGTCAATCTGGAGATTCCTCAAAAAGCTGAGGATGGAGGTCCTATTTGACTCAGCTATTCCATTCTTCAGCATATTCCCAGAAGATCTGAAAACATCTTACCACAGTGATATATGCGCACCCATGTTTATAGCAGCACAATTTGTAATAGCCAGATCTTGGAAACAACCTAAGTGCTCATCAACTGAGGAATGAATAAAAAAATTGTGGTACTTTTATACAATGGAGTACTACTCAGGTATAAAGAATGATCACATTGAGATATTTATAAATAAATGGATGCATCTTGCATCTATACTCATAAGTGAAATAAATCAAATTCACATGTATAAATACCGTATAGTCTCCCTAGTGTAAAAAATGGTAAGAGTACAGAAGATTTTATGGAAATCATGGTTCCCCATTATACTGCTTTGATGTCTTATGTCTTCATTCATTGGTTTGAATGGTTTTATTCTGTTTTGTTTGATCTTAATATATGTGATCGTATGAATAGTTACTTTGAAGACAAGACAGTATGGTATCCAGTGTTGATTTAATATCATCTTGCTGTGAAGTCCTACCATGCTTTTGTTTTTCTATTACTATTGGTTCTATCACATTGTGTCTTATTGGATTTTAATATGTATGATAGTAAAAAGAATATTTTTATGGAAAATGCGATAATATAGCAGCCATTGTTCATCTTTGGTTATATGGTTTAGAATGTCTTGGAATACTTCCATTATCTTGAGTTGTTTATTCTAATTTGTTATGTTTGACACTATTGTGTGTAAAGATAAGCTCAACTATTTCAAAGAAAGAGACATTATGATAGCTACTGTTAATATCCAATTGTCTTGTTGTGAAGTGCTGTGTTGCTTACATTGTTCTGTTCTGATCTGCTTAGATCTGTCCTCTTTTGTTTTATTCTCTTTAAAATAAAAAAAAAGGATAGACTATCAAAACTTGAAGACAAGTTTGCAATGGGTGATCATGAAAGGAAAGATCTCTTAAAAACAACAAGGAAACAGGCAGTAACAATACAAAGGCTAGAAGATGACAAGAGAATCTACAATTTAAGAATAAGAAATGTGAACGAAGAAGCAGGAATACATACAGGTGAATTACAAAGGCTATTCATGGAAATAATTAAGGAAAACGTCCCAAGCATAGGAAAAGAAAATGATATTCGGTTATGTGAGGCATACAGTACTCCAGCCACCTACAACCAAAACAGATCTACACCCAGACATATAATAATCAAGATACCAGAAATTCAATGTAAAAAAAGAATATTAAAAGCCGTCAGAGAAAAGAAACATTTCCTATAAAGGTAAGCCCATCAGAATCATGGCTGACTTCTCAACACAGACCATCAGATCAAGAAGAGCTTGGAGCAAAGTATTCCAAGCCCTGAAAGAAAATACCCTCCAGCCCAGATTGATGCACCCTGCAAAACTGTCACTAGAAGTTAATGGAGAAACAGGATGCTTCCATGACAAAGAGGAACTGGGGAAGTTTGTGACCACCAATCCAACCCCACAGAGAATTACTGAAGGACATTCTAGAGAGAGAGAAAAAAAAAATACCAGGATTTTAGGAACAGTGGCAAAAAGGCCTCAATGAGTGGGGCAGGCAGTAGAATGAAGGAGAAAACTAGACAAACAAAGGCAGAAAAATGCATAGCAGAAATTAGGCAGAGAAGGATAACTAGAATCTCTAACATAGATGGCCTTGATACACTATATTGTTAATAGTGAACCAGGATTTAAAACCCACATTACTCACACTACTCTGCTTAGATATATTATATTCTGTTCCAGTCATTCTGCCTGTACTAGATTTGAGGGCACAGACAGTAGTCCTGAAAATAACAGGATATAGCATGTTAATCATCCTTAATTTCCTATTAACAATCTAAAGCTCTGTAAAACCTATACTGTTTTACCATGACTGATCGTAATCAAATCTGGTTTGTTGGATTGCTGTTTTGTATTGATAGTTTTTATTCAAAGCTGTTATGATTGATAGTATCAAGTCTGAGAGTAAAGGCAACTGCACTTAAGATGACAAGATCCACTAGAATATCCACTATGGTTTGATTATTACCTGCTTTTGCAGTTTTATACTGTCTGCAGTATTTTATTTTTACTAATATTGTTATGTACTGCTATATTCATTTATATTCAATCATGCCTGATGATATAGACATTCTATTGAAGATAATAAGAAACAACACAGTAATCATTGTGGATCACCTTGTACTGTGGTTTTATACGACTTTTTGGTTTCATGTTTTTATAGGAATTTGTTTTATCTTGCTAAGTTATGTTTTTCCCTCTAATACAGAAAGGATAGAAATACATGTAGAGATTCATGCATGCCTAGCTGTTTACACTTTCACTGTTTGACTATCTACATTGTATGCTTTATTTTTGTAACTTGAACAACTATTTTTAAGAGGACAGTATGTAATTTATTAACTAGTGATTTCTTATTGTTTACTTTTTTTGGAATTCTGTATTTTCTCTAACCTTTACATGCTTTTGTTTCTCTTTAAATAAAAGACTTCACAAAACAACAGATAGATTAATCTATTAACATTTAGCCAATTATATCTAATTGTTTTCTCTTGGAAGAATGTTTTCCTACATATATATCTTAGTTCTCATTATCATCTTTCAACTGCAGATCAGTCGCATACTGTTTTAATGTTTTGTTCATCAAGGTTTGATTTAAATTATTTTTATTTGATTCATTAACAAGAAATATGCCTTATACATTAATGAAGTAATGTAAACTATAACGTATTTCCATTTATTGCATGACATGACTCCCCTCATGTCATGCAAGTACAGGTTCAGACACAGTGGTGATAGCTCATAGTCCCAGCCTCCTGGAGCAAGAATAACTTGTGCTCAAGAGTTTAAGACCACTTTTCACCTCTCTGAATCAATAAGTCAATAAAGGAAACTAAAACAAGTTCAGGCATGTCAGATACAAAGAAAGTCATAGCAAAGTATTCAATGGCATAACATTTCAAGAGCATTTACCTAATACTGAAGAAAAACTTTAAATTTAGAATACAGTAGATCATATACATAAAATTTAAATTTTAAAATATTTTCTAATATATTGCTAATGATTAAATTCCTGTTTTATAATTCTCAGATGCTTTTTAGGTTTTAATCACAGGTTAATTTTATACAACACAAGCATCTGCCTACATCGAATTGTTCTCATTTATAGTAAAACTATGGGTCATGTAATCTTAATCACTTGTGCAGTGCAGAATTAAACTTAATTTCAAGGAAGAAAAATAGGATATAGTTGTATATTAATGATTTATAGACTTTGGATCACATTGTCATGCATAAAGTTTGCAAATTTTAAAAGTAATTAGCTTGAGTATATTATATAACAACTTAAATATGTATTTCATATCTACTTATATGATATATTAAAAACATTCAAATATATACATGTATGATATATACATATATACTTATGCTTCCAGTTATTTCTTGAGAATGTTATTTAATGGAGTCTAAATATATACAGTTGTACCTGCATGAGTTTAGTTAAATATCTACTTATGAACATAATGAATTTTATAAATTAATTGCTTTCACTTTTGCTCCTTGTAATAGTGAAATAAACACTTTTGCTCCTTGTAATAGTGAAATAAACATTTATGCACACTTGATTAATTTAAAAACATTACTCTTAAGTGTTTTTCTCAATTTCATTATTTGGAAGTATTTTTAGTATTTAGCATTACATACAGGAATGTTTTGTCTGCTTACAAAAACCATCCAACCTGCAATTCAAAAATGAATAAAGAAGATTCCTTCATCTCGTTTGACTATGGTTGAACAAAGTGTAGTTTAGAAAGATGCTAAATGAAGACTGGGAAGAAGGCAAGGGGATTGGAAAAAGGAGTTCAGGATGACTGCAGAGCTCTTAGCTGAGGAGCACAGGAGTCAGGTTAAAGTTCTTGGGAGCTGCATGGTCAGGATCCAGTCCTTTGGCTCTCCTGCCACTGAATCTCTGTGGGACTTGGGACTGCTACCCAGATATTTGGATTTACTATATTTTGGTTGATGAAGAGTCCTAGGCAGAAATGATATGTAAAGGCTCCACCTAACTTTATATGTAGTCAGAATTAAACCAGTGTTCTTAATTGGCAGCATGGAATTCACCTGGAAGGCTTGTTAAAGGTTATCTCCTCTCCCCACAGCCATGTTTCCACTTAAGTGGAAGTGGTGTGTTACCAAGATTTTATATTTCTAATGTCGCCTAGGAAAATGTTGGCCTAGAGATTATATAACCTGAGACCCACCATTTACTGCCTTCCCAAGGAGAATTTTGTTCATAAGTCATAAAACAATTCTGTTAATCAATCATGGTATTTTTTTTTAATTCTTTATGGTAAAAGTTGGTGTCATAAATAAAGATAAATATACAAACTTCAAAAGGAAATGAAGTGTGTAGGAGTAACAGAGGTATGGGGAAATTTCGTTATGGAATTTGAGACATAAACTTCTGTTCCTGTCATATATCAGAGTATAGAATGGTGAAAGAAAGAGAGGAGGAAATGTATCTTCTAAAACATACCAATTTTTAACATTTTCATTTTGAACACTCCTTTCCTAGTTTCCCTTTATGGTGTACTGAAAATTTTATATCTGTTGTCTCTATTGTCCAGGAGTTTTATCTGCCATCCATCATAAGACATTTGCATGTGAAAGTTAGCATCCAGCCTCTTCCCTTAGACTGGGATTTATCCTGGATGGGACTATCCTTTGACAACAGTAAATGACTGTTACGTATTTACTGGTATTTCTGCTTATGGAAAAGATCAAATCCTTTAAAAACTCTGTGACTCTGCGGCTTTTTTTTTTTTTTTAAACAAATCCAGAGGCAGAAAGATCAAAAAGGTGTGAGTGACATGAGGTTGGGAATCTGGTTCAGGTTTTGAACATGTGAGAAGACCGTGAATTATCTCTATGAGTGTTTAGATTTTAGCCAGACTGTGCTAATGTAGAAGCAAAACAGACGTTTTAGAACATTAGGAAGTGTCCTGAACACTGAAAGACAGTAAAGAAAATGCTTACAGGGACATATGATTATGTGACAAGGACGAGCTCACTGAGAAAGCAGTCTCTGCAGCAGTAGGGAATCACAAAGGAAGTGCTGGACTGGTCCCTTAACACATTTGGAAAAAGGGTAAAAGAAAGTGGTATGGGAAGAGGAGTAATCCTGGTCAGATAAGGAGATTAAACCTGCTAAGGGAAATTGGAAATCCTTATATGAGGCTTCTGGACAGGACTCCCCAGAAAGGAGCTGGCTTCTGCTGGCAATAATATAGAGGAATGAAACTCCTACTATATGTCTGGTATGAGTTCGTGTTCTTAAAATCGAAGAATGAATTTTAGGAAGAGTGGTGATTAAGAGCAGAATATATTTACTGAGAAAAAAAAAAAACTTCTAAGATAGAAGGGGTGCTGAGTGGGTTGCCCAAGACTTTTTTCTAGGGACTTTTATAGAGTAAAACCACAAGGTGAGACAGATCCGAGGTGGGGAAAAATGGGAACTCACAAGGTGGGCATGAGGTGGGACAGAACTATGGTTAACCAATAAGATGAATTGTTTAGGTAAAATTGACCAAATCAGGGAAAATGGGGGGAAATGGAGTTGCCTAGCAAGCAGGCAGTTTAAAGAGCAGTGACTCTTCCTGTAGGGGGTTGGGATGGAGACTCCTGGCTTTCTCAGGGCATGGAGACCTATTTAGACTATCAGTCCTTAGAATGTAGGTGCATTTCTTTGATCTTTTGTCTTGAGGTCTGGCCCACCGCAGGAGGTTTCTGTCTTCCCCAAAGTTGTAAGGTATTTGAGCTTCTGCACTGGCTCTTTTGAGCACCTAGCCCTGTCTTAACTCCCTACAATAACTCAGTTGCCTGTAACAATCTCCCCTTTGAAGAAGTAACTGATGAGGGAGTAATGGACGATCACTGATCTGGCTTTTTCAGGCCGAAGGAGGTCTTATTTCTTGATCAGCAGTTAGGGATACTCTGTAGAGGTTCTATCTAATGGCCCTCAATAGATACCAGGCTTCTTTATCTTGTGTACCTGTAGTTTTAAGTCTGGAGGAGACAAAGGCAAAGAAACAAGTATGCATGGGGCAAATAATAGTATCAACAGGATAATTATGATTATAGTTAACAAAGATTTTTATCAAGAGGAGCTGGAATTAATTCCTATAAGGATAAAATCCAGAGAATTTTAGAGTCTGACATGTCATTGGTTTGTCATCTAATATCTTGAACACCTATTGAGATATTAGCAGAAGGATCAGGAATGTACACATTTAGTATTTATCATTGCTTAAGCACCATCTATACTGTTAGAATGTTTAGTGTCATCCAATTTTGGAGGATTATCTGTTTTATTAATTTTATTTTCTTTATTTAGGAGAAAGAGACACCAGATTCAGTGTCATTTAAAGCCCATTGAGTATACTTAATTAAAATCTCAGTATATGTCATATAACTTTTTCTCTGGATGAGATCTGGTGGATCCAAATAAAAGGAATCTAAAAGGAGTCTAGCAAATTTGTCATTGGTTTCATCTGTATTGAGGCCTTGGGGTTTGGCACCTTCTAAGCAGGAAAAAACTTTAATCAAAGTATGTATAATCAAAGTATGTATACAAAGGCATGTATAATCAAAGCATGAGCATTAGAGCTGACAGGTGAGTTTAGAAACTGTTTCTAAGGGATAACAATTGTAACTCATTGACTTGTAGGTCCCTTTATGGAATCTGACACTTTTTCATAAATCCCTCTAGCTTTAGTTATAATCATCTCTAAATTTTTGATAGCATAGGAGAACCAGGTTAATACATTATTTTAACAAATGAAAAGTTTTTATATATGAACAACAATATGGACTATATTTGTAAAAACCAGTCTCAGCATTATTTTGATTAGTTAGCAACTTGGATATATATTACAGCATTTAGATAGGATAAAATCCCTCCAGAATTGGAGTCAGGTTTCTAGGCATGACTAAAAGGAATGAGTGAAGAGAAGGTTATCACCATTACAGTTTAAGTAACATATATTTTGGTGACTCTATTGAGGTATAATGCCTGGAAGGAAGACCAGAGCTGAGAAGGACAAAGAGACATGTGCCAGTGCCCAGCACTCAGCTGGTTTTTACCTTATTGTGATTACTTAGGGCTACTCTGTGGAGATGACAGGCAGATATGACAGTCTGGCCAGAGGGAGATGAGTGCCTTGAGGCCCTTTAGTCCTACTGGACCAGCTGATAGGATGGGTCTGAACTCTGGAGCCTTGGCCTCAGAGGGCAGTCTGACCTCCAGTGGTCCCCTTTGCAGTTAGGACATGGCTTGGGGGCCCTCTTATGGTGGCCTGGCTTGTGGCAGTGATAGTAGGTTTGGTTAGTGTAGCCTTCAAGTTGTTCTTGGAGAGAATCAGACTTAAGGTCTGTTTTTTTAAGGCCACAAAAAAGGCAGCCACTTTCTGGTCTCTTTGTTTTCTCTCTTTGGCTTTCCCTAGTCCTGATTATAGAATACTAAGGAATCAATTTTTACTTAAGAATCAAGTGAACTATCTGGAACAAATGCTAACTTTTGTAACTTTTTTCTAATATCTGAGGTTGTCTGGATAATAAACTTATCTTTAAAAATAATTTATCCCTGTATCGAAGCAGGATCTATGGAAGTATAATTTTTTAGTGCCTCTAATAAATGATCTAAGAAGTCAGAGGGATTTTCATCTTTCTCCTGAAAAATAGCTGACAATTTAAAATAACTAGAAGGCTTGGTTTTTGTCCTTCTTAGACCTTCAAGAATACACACTTGAAAATGTCTCCTGTGCCAGTCTCCTGTTTTACTGTCCAGTCAGTTGGGGTCTTGGGTGGGAACTGCTTGTGTACCAGTGGGAACTGGTATTTCCCCTGGCTGTCTTATCTTCTGGCATTAACAATACGGTATTCATCTCCAAAGGCAATAGAAGCTTGTAATGCTGTCTGTCTCTCACTAGAAGTCAATGTTTAATTTAAGAATAACATTATATCTTTCCCATCTAGCTAATAGGTCTGAGTAAGTTCTCTAAAGACATCTATGTACTTATCAGGGTCATCTGAAAATCTTCCTAGTTCTAGCTTATTTGCTTTAAGTCACTGAGAGAAAGAGACCTATGAACAGGGATAGTCTCATAAAGATTATAATTATACCTGGAACGTAAATAAGAATTATCTCTTAATGTAAAGAAAGTTTCAACATAAAGCAATTCTAACCATTTTTCCCCTTTCTTAAAAGAACATCATAATTAATACTATGTATTCCATTTCAGCTTTAGGGAGTAGGTAGGCCATGCACACATGCAAAGAAATACCAAAGCTCTTTTTAAACATGGAAGGGTTGAATATCTTCCAGTGCTTAAGAATGCATTGCAAAGGAGTAAGAGGCTTTGGCATTGAGCTGCCCATGTCTAATGTAAAAAGCAAGGTATAACAATATGAAACTGTTTTTCAGCACCAGAAATTGAACTCAGGACCTTTCACTGAGCTATCTCTTTGGCCCTGTAGTGCATGAAACTGTGATACTGAGCTACTTAACTATGAAAGAAAGGAAATAATTAAGGCATCCCTTCCTTATTCCTATTCGATAAATGCTCTCAAGGCGTCCATTGGATTGATTGCACTCCAGGGAAGATGGATGTCATCTGGAGACAGTAGAAGATAAATTTGGTCAACCTATCCACCCTCAAACTGGTACGCAATCTGTCTTCCCAGGGAGCTCATGAACTTTGTTTCCTGTTGTGACAGGAATGCTTAAAGAAGGAAACATAACTTTATGATAAACTATTGCTATTTGTTTATTGTAGAAAAGTGAGTTAGAGAATTTCTCTGTCCTATTCAGGAGATTCCCTAAGAAATAGATAAAGACAACAAATAAACTTGAGGAACTCTGTCCTGGGCTCTCGGGCAAGGTCTCCAAGGCATTTATGTCCCTTAATTATCCAGGCAGTCTTTGCTAACTGTGTCTCTAGTTCAGTCTCCCGAGGGAGACTGTCGCCCAGAACATTAAGCCGGGACATGGCTTTTATGTGTGCTCTCTTGATGGGCAAAATTCTGATGTCTCATCTGACCCAGAGACGGGGTACGTGTCCCTCATTTAAGATGACTTCCCTGTTTTTGGCGTTAGCAAATGCTCATTTTCTATGGACTTAGTAGGAGAGAAAGGTTGGAACAGTCTAGAAATCTTTTCTTTCTAATTTTATATACTTCTAAAAGGAAAGTACAAAGTAGGGGAAGAGATTAGAAGTAAAGCCAGAGAAAGGAAACTGAAGCAGAATAGTCTTGACATTTCCTCTAATGTAGAAGAGGATCAGAGGCAGTCTGTTTCAGTGAAACCTCACCTCCAACTCTTAGAGACCAGCCACCAGCCTAGTGCTGTTTAAATGGTGGAAGGAGTCCTGGTTTTGTTGGAGGCATGTTACTGCTTGAAGAGCAAAGTGAAGATCATACATAGGGCCAGTGACACTGGTGTAATGCTGATGTGAAGGTTCAAGAATATTTAAAAAGGTCATGATCCATTGGCCTTTAATTTAGTATATTTCATTTAGCATGCTTAATTTAGTATACTAATTTAGTACACTTAGTTTCTTAATTTAGTATATTTTATTTCTCATTGCAAGACATTTTAAAAATAATCAACTGTGTATTTCCATTATCATCTTGTTAAACTGTACCTTATTTGATACTTTATACTCAAGCTCTTGATTCTCATTTTAGTAAATGAAAATTTACCTTGGTCTTTGATGTCTCATGATCTTTGCCTGGACTGTTATCTACTTCACTTGTCCCCCAACTCACTTTATCCAGGTTATGCCACTGGTTGTAAGGTCATAACCATCCTTGTAACCCTCACCATGCCTGTAGGTATTGGCTTAATTTTTTTCCCCAAGAAGTAGATGAATCTTTTTCACCACTGTTTGTGGCATGCCTAGCATATAGCATAACCCATTATCAAAATATTAGTTGAATAGATGCATAATCAAGTTAAATTCTAAAATAAATGTTAAGTAAATTATAGTGTTAATTTTATATTAACACTATATATCAGTGTTAATTTTTCCATATTC
The DNA here is from genome assembly GCA_004027455.1 of Hydrochoerus hydrochaeris. Classification (NCBI taxonomy): domain Eukaryota; kingdom Metazoa; phylum Chordata; class Mammalia; order Rodentia; family Hydrochaeridae; genus Hydrochoerus; species Hydrochoerus hydrochaeris. The sequence continues at coordinate 15,266 of PVLA01004678.1, read as the reverse complement.
TTTTCATTTTAAAATTTGTGGGCAATAGCTTCCAAGTGATCTTTTCATGATATTGTGTATGAGCAAAACAGCATTTTCTTATCCATGTTGTTTGCAAAACAGTCTTCAGTGTATCTATAGGAAGATATGATTAATATTTTGTAGAATTTAAGTTGGGCCAAAACCTTTTCTTTTCTTTTTTTTCTATTTTCTCAGCAAATATTAATTGCATTTGTCGGAAATGAAATTCAAAGATGCCGTGGGTGTGTCATGTCAGTCCTTCGTGTGACACTCCCACCCTGCTCCCTTTTTCTGTGAAAGGCAGTGGATGATCTACAACTTAGCTGAAGGAGTGGAGAAGCTCATTTTTATTTTCATATTTAGCAACAATGAAATATTTTTCTAAGAAGAGAAAGAGAGAAGAAGCCTAGAGAATCGAGTTTAGAAGTTTTAAACTATCATTGTTTTTGAAAGATTCCAATGTCTGCAAAATTTGAGGAAAAAAACCATGTTTGATTGGCAGGAGAAATACAAGAAACACACACACACACACACTCACAAGCAAAATCATGGTATCCAGCGTCTCCGTAGAGCTTGCTATATGTGAATCTTTGTTTTTAGTGTTTGTACTTAATTAACACATTTAATCCTCAAGGAAATGTTGCAGTATATTCTTTTTATCCACATCCTATAGATTCTAAGACTGAGACCTAGGAGATAAAGTAGACTTGCTAAAGGTGGCAGAGCTGGTATTTTAGCCCAAGAAGCTCTGCTCCTTTCACCACCATGTATGTTGTCTCTATTACATCCATAGAACTGGAACCTTGTATCCAACTGGTTTATTGAAATGACATTCTGAATTTTGGGGGCTAGTTCCTTAGCACTTAATATTTGCTTCTGTTGATGAATGTTTTCTTTTTCTTGTTTTGAAGAATGACCTTATTATGTATTTCAGGCTGGCCTTGAATTCATGGCAATCCTCCTGCCTCAGCTTCCCAAGTGTGAAGTAACACTTGTGCCACCAAATCAAGATGATGAAACCGTCCTTAAATAAACATGTTTATCTTCCTATTGTTATATTTCTTAAGTAGTTTAGCCAACTGCCAATTCCCATAGCATTATTCACAGGGACTACATTTTTTTTTTTAAAGGAGAACATGAGAAAAATCACTGTAATTTTGAATCCAGATTCCTTTGTTAAAACTTCAAAGGACTGAATATGCAAATATCTGCTGTGTGAAGATTTTAGTCTAAAAAATAAAGCACATAGCAACACTTCCTCTGAAGTGCTTGTATAATTATGATGCTGTTCACACTGTTGCTTTGCAAGTAACTTTTGAAGAAATCCTAGAAGATAAATTGCTAGTTCTTTCTTCACAGTCTTATCACAAATTTGTGCTCATGAGTAGCTACTTCATGAGATAAAATAGTTTCAGATGTAGTACACATTGTGAATTCTTGAAGTTCTAATTAAGCATATTCTTTATTTATTTTATCTTAGCATAAATGTCTGAATGAACTCTAAGGTCTGTCCAGTGGCAGATGAAACACATTTTAAAGAAAATTTGACAGATTTTCTACTTTCTCTGGGATTTGACTCTGATAGAGGGGAAATAGAGAAATAATACTACATAAACACAGAATTCTCAGAAAAAAAGTTCCATTCTTTAAGAAGGGAGTTGGTGTAGTTGATAGAGGATTAATTTACATTTGGGAAATTAGAAATCATTACTTCATTCTTCAGCTTCTTGCCTCTGTACCAAACTAAAAAGTCACTCTGGATTAAAAGGGTGTAAAAAGTGCATCTCACCTAGGTATTCTGGGAAGTTTAATTTGAAATATCAAAGATAGCTTTGTGCAGTGGTGGCATAGTGGCCAATGAGACTGAGGTGTGATAGTTGCTATTTGAAATAACAGAGATGTCAACATTTGACCACAATGTTTCATACTCAGCAAGTACTGATTTACTCTAAAATATTAAATGAAGTCCTAAGTCACATTATGGTGAAGAAACACCCAATGTAAGCTACTAATTACCCATTGTCTTTCTTGTCATATGAGAATAAAATAAACTTACTTGTGTGGGAATTCAAAGACATATTTCACATGACTGCAGAGAATTAATTTTATTCTTAAAGACTTTCATTGTTTCCCCAAATTTTATAAAATAAAGATGTATTGTTTGTTATCTTTTTTAGGCAACTATTTTGCTTCCATTTTCCAGAGTTATATAGCTCTTTTAATGTTTATTTTTACAGCTCAATCACTTTACCAGATATGACTATGCATATTTTTTTCTGATATAACTAAACTGAGCCCTTTTTATCTAAGAAGTTTGTAATATCCAGAAGATGTTTTGTTTGCTCAAAAAACAAAACAAAACAAAACAAAACAAAACAAAACAAAAACCCTGCTACTGCTGTGAAATATTTAATTTTGGCTTGGTCTCTTCCAGTTCCTTGTTTTTCTGTAGTTACTGTACTTGATTGCTAGGTTACATGCATCTGTCTCCCAGCTCTTCTTCTCTTTATTCTCCTGGTTATCTTTCAGGAAATGGTAATGTTCAGTTTAAGTTTTATCTTTGATTGTCCTGAGTTGTGAAATCGGAATCTTCTGTTTATTTATTTGCACATGTATAGATGTACTGTAGTGGTGCATTTCAAATTCCTTAAGTGCTTTATTTTTTTTCCTGCTCATAGTATTTCCTTTTCCAGTAGTCCTGTATCATCAGATATGTGTTCAGTCTCTTTTTCCCCTATCAGTTGAGGTGTGTGAGTGTGAATCTTTCTTCGAAGTGAGCTCTGATAAGATGGTTGAGTTTCATTAATCAAGTGGAAAAGAGAATTTCCAAAGAAGGAAAAAACAGAAATGTTTGAAAAAGTAGCAAAAACATGCATACAGTTTCATATGTCAATTAAAATGTAATCAATTTTTAAGAAAGAATGTGATACTCAGAGCTTGCCAGAAAAATATAAATTGTAATGAGCATTTACTTTTCAACAGAAAATGGTAATAGGAAAAGAGGGTTTTCTGGTAAGCTGCTGATGGAAATGGTAATTGTGGCAACCTTAATTTTTCTTGAAAGTAATCAGTAATGTACTAAAAGTTAAAATTCTCAGTGTGGATATAGGAAGGTGTATTCGTGTAGTGTCATTTAAGCATGGAAAACACAGTAAATTGTTACTGTGGATAAGTGGTATGTGTTTGGGTGTGATTTGCAAGTGGAGTCGAGGAAATGAGCAAGGCTGAACTAAAAGAAAAAGACAAGAAGAAAACATGTCTTCTGCGAGGCTCTTTTTTTATTCATTGCTTTTTAAATACAAAAAAGTAGGACCTTTTCATTTTATTAAAGTACAGAAATAGATCCACATGGCTGCTGTTTCCTATAGCTAGGAATAAGTGGTTACACCAGTGTGTAAACCAGTGTGACCCAGAAATTCCACTTGAGGATAAACATCTAAAAGAGCAGAGTAAGATCTAGAAGATGTATTTGCACATGCTCTTCCCTAGCAGCATTCTTCCACCAAGAATGGAACAACCCAAACGTGCTTTTGACAACAGGATAAGTACACAAAACGTGGTACAAGTGAAAAGCACTCAGTGTTTTAAAGGGAGGAAACGGTCACAGTGTTTTAAAGGGAGGATACGGTCACAGTAATGTATATTCTTCAGTAGTGATAGGCCTTGAGTGTGCTGGTTAGGCAGGATGAGCTGGTCACAAGACAAAATTATATGATTCTACTGTCAGGTGTTACCTAAAGTAGTCAAGTTCACAGCAAGGAAAATTAAAATAAGGCTTGCCAGTGTCTGGCAAGTGAATTTTTCTAACGGGCACAAAATGGCAAGGTGAAAAAATTATGGAGATCTGACTCGCAGCAATGTGAAAAGACTTAGCACTGTGAAACAATTCACTTAAAAATATATATAATCAATTTTGTGTCACTTGTTTTTATAAGAAAAAAACAATGTGTACCCTTTCATAATTGCATATGTTTATGCATAATTGCATGTTTTAGTATATATAATTATATTTACATAAATATGCATTAAGCTTCTATAGCTTCTATATGAATATATGTATGTACATTTAGAATATGCTCATAAGTATACCTAACTACACATACCTGAACATACTCATAAGTCCGTAGTAGATATATACACTTACATCTAGTTGCTGTTTTCTCCACGATGCTTATTTTGTGCTGCTTCAGTCCTTTCTTGGGCACTTCACATTACAATGCAGATGACTTTCTGTGCCTAGTTGTTACAGTTCTAACAAGTGTGACATTAATGTGTAACTATACAGATTGGGGTAGCATACTCTTTAGTTGACCTTATTTGGAGCCATCTGTTAATAGACATTTTACTTCAAGACCACTGTATAGATTTTCTTATAGCTGCATTCCAGTGAGTAGAATTCTGGATCACAGAGACAAGCATTTAAATTTTTGTGTCTTCTTAAAAAATTACCACTGCCAAATTAACCTCCACAGAGCTTGAGAATGTCCTTTCTCCTATAGCCTTGCCAGTTGTGGTTGGAATCAATTTAAATAATTTATTCACAAAACTTTAAAAGTCGTTACTGCTATAATTTCAAATGTATCATATCATTGTTTTAATTAAACTTTCTTTGATGTTTGGGAGATGAAAATCTTCCCCCATTCACAAGTGATTTGTATTTTTTCCTCAGGTTATACGCTTAACTCACTTCTTTTTTGGTTAGCTTACCGTTCTCCTTGTATTGATTTCCAGGAGCCTTGTCTATAACTTTTTTTTTTAGAAATCATCTCACTATTTAAGGGCTTACAATTTCTAATCAAACTGGAGTTTTTTGAGGTACACATGACAGTACAATGTAATTAAAATCCTGTTTTCTCTGTCTTCACAGAGCTTCTCATTACTGTGCTAGGTGACCGACCCGTTCTCCCGGTAGCCTTTAGCTTTCTCTCTTTTGTAATAAAATTGTTCTCCTTTATCCCTTCTGTTTCTGGTAAGGCATTTTATTATTTATGGCTTTTCTCCTCTTGTATGTTTATTTATTTATTTATTGAGACAGTGTCTCACAAGGTAGTACAGGATGGGCTCAAACTCACTATGTAGATCAGGCTGGCCTCAAATCATGGTGATCCTCCCACCTGGGCCTCCGGAGTGCTGGGATGACAGGCATGCACCACTGTGCCTGGCTTTTGTATACATTTTCTTCTGTAATTTCCCCCCACCCCCAAATTCTCAAAAGCATGCGCTTTTTTCTTGTCGTACTTCATTTGACACTTACATTCTTTTAAAGGAACATATACATTTTACAGAATGCTCTTTGAAGATGATTTGAACTCCACACCCTCTAATATTTCATTTCCTGTCCTTAGTCCCATTTTCCATTTCCTTTCCCCCAGAGTAGCGTGTGCTCAGTTACTGGGTTATTGTGACTTTCAGGCAGAGCACATTAATGATAAAGGTGCAGCTCAGGATAATCTGAGAAACTCCACCCCTGCTCCCACCTGAGGCATTGTGGCCCTGTCATGGTTTCTACAGGTGTCTCTGAAGGTGGTGATGAGGAATGCATCTTGGAAATTAAAAAATCAACTTTAGTGAATTGCATGTAATGTATGTAGTTCTCTGAGTGTGCATGTATGCACACATGTGCGTGCACACACATACACACACTATGCTTTAGGTATAAAAATATTTCCCTATAATCAGTGAGGACCTTGACTGGGAACCTTTTCCTTTATGCCCACCTGTAACTGTTCTGGCCTGTGTGTACGGAGGCATATCCTTGTACATGCTTGGCCTCATGATGCTTTTCAGAAAGCCATAAATCATCTAGATATGTATCCTAAGGAACAGAAGTAGTGAAGTCACCCAGCAGCAAATACTTACATAATATTCATATCTGTAGCAGAGTTTGTGCTGATGGGTAGATTAATTAACAACTTTGTTACAGTCTTCAAGCAGCTGCCTTTTAAACTAATCAATCAGCATCCTTTTTATCCCTTTGAATCTATAGAGCACAATTTTCAAGCTCAGAAGGAACCTGCTGGAGCCCATTCAGAATCTGAATGCCCCATTTTCATATATGTTAGCATAATTCATTTAAGTACTCTAAGTGGAATCATTTTAGCCAATTGCTTTTGCAAATTTGGCTCTAAGCATAAAGTAGGAAGGAAGATTGATATAAAAGTGTGAAACTCAAGAATTGTTGAATAGTTTATGGGAGATTATGAAATCTTGAAATGTCAGAATTATCTAGTTGAGAGTTTTCTTGGCAACAAAACACTCACAGCCTTCGAGTTACCACTTGGCAAAAAATATCATTAGCAGTATGGGTATTTCACTAGTGATGTGGCATATAAAAGCCTTTACTGTAAAGTTGAATAAAAGTGACTTGTAATAATCATACCATGATTAAGTTTTATGCCAGTTTGAATTTATCTAAAATAGTGATGGTTATCAAATAAGTGTTATTAAAATTTAGTTCACCTGGGCTTAGTCATGATAATTATCTATTTGAACATGTTTGTAGCAAAAAGCATTGCACTGTTGAAGGATAAATAATAAAGGACTCTGGGAGCTGGGCGTGGTGGCCCATACTTGTAATCCCAGTGCTTTGGGAGACTGGTTATGTGAATTTCTACTGTGTTTCACTAGTGAGTCATCTCTTTAAATAAAAATATCCTTAATGAGGTCCTTCCTCCAAAAAGGTTATGCTTACTTTCCTCGGCATATGCTAAGGCCACACAAAAAGAAACAAACTAGTGAAACTACAATGAAATTAAATTTAAATTTAATGTCTAAGAACCTATAATTTATAAAAATATGTGCATGGAAATTAAAGGTGATTATAAATAATATATATAAAATAGCATGAAGCTAATGCATTAATAAGTGCTACAACTCACAATTTGAGTATGTGCTTAGTTATGTTAAGATATTTCAGAAATTGGCATGATTGAAAGGTAACAGATTTCAGTTACAGTAGAATAGTCTTCAAATAAATATGCATCAGAAAGTCTTAATGATGCATAGATTGAACAAAGAGAAATGTTCAAAAAGAGAAAATGGATCCTATTGGTGGTTGCTCTGCAGTGTCTAAGTGAGCTAAGTGAGCCAGCGTTGCCCATACGTGCTGTACAAAGCACAGGCACGTGCATGGCATGCTTGGTTCATTGTTTGATAGGTGAAATTGGGTGTCAGTAAGTCTGCAGTACACATGCGAAACATGTCAGTGATGGGAGAAACTGTAAGCAAATTAACCCAAAGAAGCAGACTTTGTGTCAAAAAGAAATAGAATTGGCCTGGAAAATCATTAAGAAGTTTCTGGGATAAAATGAAAGAGATGAGTTTCATTTAAACAAAGGTAGCATGAGAGGTAGGACATGTGAAATGATATCTTTGGAAAAGTGTGATCTAACGTTGTGTAGGACTCCAACAAGAGTAGAATTCATACTCAGAAGGTATCAGTGACAGAGCAAGACTTCATCTGCCTCACAGCTGTCAAACTTAGGTACTCGTTCACTATAGGAGGTTTATTAGGGAGTCTTTTGGAAAAAATTGGATTTGAGATAGACATTTCAGGAAAGGAGGAGAGAAAAAAAACTGGCCTCTGTGACACATGATTACAGTTTTAGCACTTGGAGGCTGAGAGGCTGAAGCAGCAGGATCACAACTTTCAGCGAAACTTAACAACTTAGCAAGACCCTGTCTCAAAATATAAGAGTTTACAGGGGGCTGAGAATGTATTTTATTGTGAAAGGTTAGGGTTCAATTGCTAATAACCACAAAAAGAAAAAATGAAATAGAAATTAAGACTAGAGAATTATGCAAGAGAGTAAGGAGATGTCAAATTGGCCAGGCAGGCAAAGTAATCTGGAGCTCATCTTGTTAGCAAGGGATGCTTATGGAAGGCTTTTAAGTATAAGGCTAATGTGAAAATAATTATTCTGGGGAGTCATGAGTAGGTTTGCATTATTTGACGGGAAGTAGAAACTGAAGGCAAGATGAGTATTCGCTGCATAATTATAGTAGTCTTGGTGAGTTCTTCATAGGCAGGGGAGAGGAACATGAATATAAAACATGACAGACTCAGAGATAGTGTAAAAATTAATGTCAGTTACTGGAAGTGAGAGAAGTGCAAGTAAAGAAAAATCATTTTCCCTAAATCGTGTGTTTGTGAGATGATATTTCATTGACCAAAGTAGTTTGGTGCTGTGCATCCTTGACCAGCTTGGTTTGAGGTTTTAGAAAGGTACACAACTAGAAATATTTACTAGACATTTATTTGGAGATGCAATTTTTGAAAGCAGAAGGTCATTTTAAAGTGGGATTTTAGAAATTAAATCACTTTAGATACAGAGACTTTGGGATCAAGAAGGGCTATGTTATTTGTTCGAGGTAACGGCAGGAAATATGAAGAGAATATAAATCCAGTGGGACTTAGTGTTGTAAAAAGACTGTTTGCATGTGGTATGTTGCGACATAATAGAAGGTTTCTGGAGGTGTTTGTATCCTTATAGGCTGCCTGTATCTCTTGGGAACCTGAGAGAAGTTCTACATATGGCGTCCTGAGACTTGGAGCCCTGTAGATCCTGGAATTCTGCCATGACTCTCTTCCCAGCCAGCTTATGCTATGTCCTGTCTCCTATGTCTGGAGAATAAGAAACATATCAAGTAGGAAATGTGGTCCCTGGCCTCGAATAACTTGTAAACTACGTTTACCTGAGATGCCCTCCATTTATGGAGAAGCCATGGTGCATAGAGAATAGCCAGTGTGGAAGATGAGAAGCTGGGGACCTGGATGGGAAGAGAGTGACTGAGAATATGGAGTGTGTGCCTGTCTGGCTCCATGAGGTTGAGTGTCTGTGAGACTGCATGTACTTGTGGTATAAACAAGTGTATCTAGACAGAAAGAAATGGGAGGAGGGACCATTTTCAAGGCATTCATTGCTGTGCCATGACAGGAGAGCTGAGTGTCCAGAAATGGCTACAAGAAAGAATGAGTAGGACCAGATAGATTTTGGGGAGGAAAGGATTATTTTTCCAAATTTATATTTATTATTAGTTTCTAAAGAAATAAAGGAAGAAGCCATACAAATGAGACAGTAGACATGTTCCTCTGCAGAGGACAGGAATGGAAAGGGAAGACCCGCATAGAGAGGTGGTGTGGGTCTGGGGTCCAGGCACTTTCGGTCTGACGGAGCAGGACTGACTGCCTCTGTTTCTCCATGTTGAGGAGAAGGAGAAATGTCAGAAGAGCTACTGACTGACCTGGAGACAGCCTGTTGAAAGCACTCCCAATAGATAGATTAGACATTCTCTCTACATTTCCTTTGGAGAATTAGGAGGTAAGGCCACTTGCTGAGAATGAGGTTGAGGTGAACTGGAAGCAAAGGTCAGTTGAGAACAGCCACTCTGTGGGAGGTGATCAGTAAAATGTTGAGTGAGAGGATGTGGGAATGTGCAGAAAGCCAGAGGTCTCCAAGGAAACTGGCACATTAGGATCTGAAGGAAGGAGGAAAGAAATACAAGATGGGGAGCTGGGGGTTGAGGCAAGCAGGGATTCAAAGTATTTATGATACTGTTAGAGAAGAGCAAGTACTGAATGCTTTGGGTGCCAGGAAGTGGAGAGTCTCAGACACAGAGGAAATATTTTCTTAGGAATATACCCAGGGTGTTTTCTTTGTTATCTCATACCGTAAGAGTTCATGTGCTCTGATAAATGGTGTTTTGTTTTCTGTCAGCCTCCTGATGTAGACATGACCCATTTGTCTAGCTTTACACTAAAAGACAATTTTTTTTCCAAAAATAATCATCTATAAAGAACATAATTCTCAGCTAAACTGAAATTTTCTCTGCCTTTTTTCCAGGACCTGTTAGAAAGAGCTTTTAGAAACCACTGATATGTGTGTTTCTGTAAGTTCAGGGTCCGGATTAATGGGAGTGTTGGCAGGTTTACTAGCTAACTCAACTCTGGGAAATCTCTTTGGGTCAAATTAAGGGGAGAAAGCATAATGCCCCAGGAGACGGCTGTATATAACTCCCATTTAAGTGCCACTCGTAAAAAAAATTTCCTGGGGTTAATTTGAAGCATTTGGTTAAGGAGAGAGTTACTTTATAATTGAATATCACTGCTTCCATCCTATCTACCTCATGAGTGTGAGAATTAAGGACTAAAACAGTTTAATAAGATAATATTTCAAGTGCACACAGTACTTTCATTTCCATATGCAGAGCACTTTAAATCCAAGGAGATTTGGGAGTGCTCAGGCAAGAGCGAAGACTGGGTTTGTGGAAGGAAAATGGTTGCAGAAATACAAACCAAGCTGCAAATAAAAGCACAGGCTCCTTGTTTGCAAATCCATTTGATAGAATGTGATAGATTTTTTTTTTTTTCCTACAGCACAGGTGCTACTGTTCCTGTGGGCCGTATTCCATCCCCTAAATAAATCAATAAATAAATCTGTCACCCAAGAGATGTAGGGCTTTCTGTGCTACACAAAGACCAGATGGGTGCTTGAGGCTGTTTTGTTTCTCATATGGCCTTTAATGTTGGAGGAAGTTGCCGCAAGGAAGAGGGACTTTTTAATTCCAAAACCTTTAGTATCCTCATACTTGGAGACACACTGTTTCTGCATGGAACACATTTTTATATTCATGCAGTGATTAAGATCATTTGGTTAGTGTTCCTCCCGGTGTGATAATGGGCATTTAATCACATCCCATGTGCTATCCGTTTGTGAAATTTCATGTGACATTCAGCCGAGTTGGCAGCCGTGTTATCAGAGGTGATTCTCGTGACTCCTTCACCTCCCCAGTGCTCGCTACTCATCTTTATGCTCTTCTCCCGTTTCTCACTCTCCTCCCTCTGCTGCTGATTCCCGTTGCCAGGAGGAGTTAGAAATCGTTTGCCAAGGGTGACTTTCCCATCCTTGCAGTCTGGTGATACGCTTCTGTTATACATCTTGCCTGTTCTGCTCTCTTCCAGAAGTGCCCAGTTCCTTTCTGCTCATCGCCTATTTTGACTAGGACCGTGTCCTGAGCTTAAAGTGTCGCATCTCCAACGACCTAAATGCTCAAGCACTGTCTCTCCTGAACTCCTCAAAACCGTGTTTGCTTTCACCTAATGACACACCATCAATATTAGAGTGACTCTCCTGTCATTTTGGAAAATAGATTGAATTTTTGTACACATTTCTTTTGCTAAGCAGAACTCCAAAATCAGTGTAAATCTTAGAGGTTACCTTTTCTCCACTCCACTGAGTCAACAAATTTTTTTTGTTTAACAATTCTCTCCCAGGCTATTGGTCTGGAAATAAAAAAATGTCTATAGTTTCTCTGTTGCTTTGGCTGACTTATCTACCACTCCTTTTAACCATTAGAGAGTTTTGTTTTCCTTTGTTTCATTTTATTTTTTTCATTTCCTCCTACTGTTCTGAAATGACTTTGTCACTCTCTTTCAACTTTTTCTGCGAATCCTGAAGATGGTTGAATCTTCCCTATCATGATAAGCAAGACGCAAGAAAAAAAGTGTGTCAAACACCTTCCTTTAATCATGCTTTTCTTGCACAAAAAAATACTGCTTCTCTGATTATCTCCCTAGAAAACTACTGTAAGCTACTTGCCAACATTTCTATCTTTTTTTTTTTTTTTTGCTGTAGCAGAGATTGAACTCATGACCTCGCACTTGCCAGGTAGGCGCTTATGCCACTGAGCTAAATCCCCAGCCCTAAACATTTCTATCTCTTGCAGTTTGGCTTCCATAGTGAGGATTTATTGTAACTGTTTTCTGCCATTACTGACCTGTAAGGTGACTGGTTCCAGTACTTGTTTATAGTATTTATACATACTTATTGCTTGTTTCTGTTAGAAGCATGTTCAGAAGCTCCTCACCCGTCCTGTGGGCCTGTGAAAATGAGTGTACCTTTCCTATTGCTAAGGGGAAGCCGCACAGTGAGTTTATTGTCTGAACACCGCATGTCCGTGTGTGGTGCAGCCTTCAGGTCTACCGTTCTACTCTGGTGTCTGGTAGGTGGGACCTTAGAAGACCTCATTTCCTTTACCTGTTGGAGATACATTGTCTTTTTAGATTTGCCATTAAAATTAGCAATAATGGATATTAATGCTCTTCAAGTTCTTGATGGACATGAGAAGCTTAACAAAACATGTGCTGCTGTCCTCTTCCATGTGGTTGCCTTCTTTATCACCGTCCCTGTTCCAGCTGTCTTCCCCCATCATTGCCATTCCTTCACCATCACCACGGTGACATCGGCTTCACCAGCACCTTACTTCCTGGACCCTCAGTGTCCCCTCCAGTCTCATTTTTACTGTTGCTTCTTGCTATATCTCATCATCTTCCTCTAATAGTAGCAAAACAGCTGCTACAGAGCTGGAAAAAAATAGTACTTCTGTGTACCTGTCCTTGTAGAAATCCAGGTGTAACCCATTTCCTCCTCTTTGTTATTTACATCATCAATGATCCTTGGGTTCTGACATATTTCTACCATGTTTAAGGCACAGGATATCACATACTTTCAAATTTCTTCATCTTAATTGTTGACCTATGCAGGAAAATGTCATGTACATATATAACTGAACTAAATTATTAACCCCTTGAGGTGACTTTTACTGCTTCCAGTTGGAAATGAATAATTTCGAAGTCCTTCCATTGTATTTATTTAGTGTTTTTTTTTTTTTCAGTACTAGGGATGAAACTCAGAATCTCACATATGCTAAGTAAGTGTTCTACCACTGAGTTCTACCCGAGTCTCTTTCAGCATTTTTTATAACATGATGGCATTTCTGTTGTTCTGTTTGGTAGTAAAACAGGTTGCTTATGTCTGTTTGACCAACCCTTTCTCAATTCTTAAAGCTACTCTACGGTAACTACATTGTTTCATTCATTTTTTAATTACACTGTCTTTATACCTCAAAGATGATTTCTAAAGCTGACACTTTACAGTATACATGTGTACAAACACAATTTCAAGAGCATTTTAGTATAGGAGTGCTCAGAATAGTAAGTGTTGGGCCATGTACTCTTGGGGGCTCAAAAAGCTTTGAATGATTATCCCATTAGAAGATTTCACTCATGATGAAGTATTTAAAACAAGCACTCTGCCTTGACAGTTTTCTTACCTGCTGAGAAAATATTTTTAAATGATTTATAGAAGATTTGGGTTGCTTGCTGGGTGTTGGCTTCTTTTTCACTATATAATCTTCATGTACAGCTCTTTGCAGCCGACAAAATAATTTAATTTTCATGTGTTTGAGGTAAATGAAAATATAACCAGTATATCCTAAAATGTTCAAATTAATTCTGTTATTTATTAGTTCAAAACATTTACATACTTTTTCGTAAATATTTTATTCAATTATTTTTTCTTTTTTAATTAATTAAGTTTATTGGTACATTTTAGATATACATAGAGATCATATTCATCGTAGGAAATTTGTACCTGTACATGATATATCTTGGTTCTTCTTTTTATAATTCACATATCATTCGCAATAAAATATGTGCCACTCATTGGCTATATACTTTTATATACTTTAGTTGACTTTATTAATTTCAATCCTAACCTCTTTTTTATTTTTGATACAGACAATGCATATACAAATATAAGCCACTGTTTTTGTTATCCTAGAACTGTACTTACATTATGACTCTGCCTGTTTGTACACAATGGTGCTCATGGAATTTTATATCTAGTTGATCTTTTCATGTCCAAGATATTTCTGAAAAGTTATTTGTTATTGTGGATACTTTCTAGGTACATCTTAAATACAGAGACTGTTTTCTGTTAGTAAAAATGTTCTCAATATATAAAAAGGTACTTGCCTGATAGGAAATAAACTAGGTTGAGAGGTGAAAATGAAGGTGGTAATTGAAAAAGTTGGGTATCAGTAGCATAAATTATTTCACTAACATTATCATATATTATAAAATTTGACTGAAGAAAATCTAGAATATTTTTCTTCATTAACTAAAGATGCTAATTGTTTAAAGTAATTTATTTTGAATTCAGTTTCAGTACCACATACACCTTTGATTTCATTTTAGTCAATATATCCTTAACTTAGAAAACAATGATCAATTACATAGTTTGCTAAGTATGCCCAGTGTTTTCTATTATGTCATAATTAAAAGCATAAAGTAGTAGAATCAAGTAATTTAATATGTTTGAGTATTGTAAATCTTATATAATACTGCACTTACCATTGTATAATAAAAGTCATTGATTTATTTTAAACAATGTGAGATCCTGTGCCATTGAAGATGGCAGAAAAATTTGGTACTTAAATTGTGTCCTAGAATGGCTGTTGCTCCCATGCATGTGCGCACACGCACATGCACGCACACACACACACGGACATCTCTCCCTTAGGAATGCTTGTCATATGCTTCAGTAATAGAGATTAAATTCCTACTAGTTAGTTGAATAGATCTTTCTCTAACAGAGAAACAAAAATTCATTAAAAACTAATTAAAAATATATAGAAGGATGATTTTCCATGTTGAATCATATTACAGTGAGATAAGTAATTCATAACCTATCAGATGATTGCTCCAGACAGAACCAAACAAAATGACACTACCAAATATTGTGTCCTAATAAATTACAAGACCTATGAAAGCAAATGAAGGCAAAAACTCAGATCCAACTCATTTTGATTTTTGTCAGAGGAAAACAACATAATGTCCACACAACTCTATTAAATAGTGGCTCCTGGCAAAGAATCTGGAAAGTAGCAGCTGTCCATGCAGGTGGACTGCCTCTCTTTTAGTATTTGAGCTAGACAAAATCATGCCATTTGCCAGGATAAATTTACCCTCAGCAAAATGTAACTGGATATGAATTCTAGCTAGATTCAATGTCCAGTTACAGAGGCTGCCACATGACACTATAATAGCAGTATGTCCAGTTCTCTGAATAAATTTGTCAGCTGTTCTCAACTTGCAGTTTAAATATATGGCGTATAGTGGGAACCAAAGAAAAATATTTAAATACTATAATTTTTCTTTTTGCTAAACTTATAATTTCTAGGATATATTAGCATCATTTTAAATCTTGCCTCCTAACTAAATAGCATGGGTTATTTCTATGCTGAAAAACTCCATCGGATTCTGTTGAGTATTTTTTCTGTTACCTCCTATGGTGAGAGTTCTTACTTCTTGGTGGCCCTAATACACAGCAGAGCTTATGAGAGCAGTGAACAGCAGGGTCACTTTGTGCAGTCCCAGTTCAGCCCCTGGGCTCTGTGCAGGAAGTGAGCTCTTTGGGAGGGGGAAC